>BPLR01014243.1:0-225665 GCA_021605095.1 Caerostris extrusa
CTAACATAATCGCATATTAAAGGATTCGAGTTTTTTGTTCAAGGTTTTCTTACGAAAATGAAAAAAAATTACACAATTCAAGATCATTTACTATACCATTTTATAAAATATCCAATATTAATAAACAATAAACATTAGAGATATATAAAATGAATGTTTATTTTGCATTGTGAAATCGCAAAGAAAGATTACTAAAGATCTTGCGAGTATAAAACTCATTTGGGAGAAGAAATATCATTGCTCTTTCTACAAAGGAAAACAAATGTTATACGGTAGAACACGTTTTTGACACTGAGTAATCTCAAAAACATCTTTAAGAACACAATGGGAAGATGAATAACATCTTTGAAATACGAGCTGATGAGTTGTTTGACAAACATTTTCGCACAATGATTGTTCATTCACTGAATCGCATACACGTAGAATTAGCAATTAGAACGCATTGCGAAATGAAGAACTGTAACTCATTATTCCATTTGTTGTTACAGGATTCCTTTTAATCTTACGAGTAATGTGCCAATTCTTCTTGTTAGTGCTCTTTGGTACCATTTGTCTTTTTAGATTTTGCTGTGCTTTAAAAAACAATCAAGAGTCCAACTATATCTTAGGTAACACAGTAAATTTCTATTGAAAACTTGATTGCTATTGATACTAAGCATTACATTTTTGCATTTGTTCATAATCACTGAACAAAAATACAATTGTTCATAATCGTTGAGCAAAAATACAAAATGCTATATTTTATTTATCGGATATATTAGCAGGTAAAATGTATTCTGTTTTTGAACTAAAAACTAATTCCAAAATAACTATTTTTTATAGAAGGATTTAACTATTTTTTTATAGAACGATTTTAAACTACGATATAGAAATTATATTTAATATTAATATAATAATGTAAAAACATACTTTAAAAAATTTCATTTGAAATAAAATGATAATAAAAAGATACTAATAAAATAATCAGCGTTATCCAAAATACAACAATAAAAGTGAAAAAATACAATAATAGAAAGGAGTTTTTCCTGATAAAAAATAATCTGTGATTTATTTTAAAAATATTTATTACAAATAAATACTGAACATATACTAACTAAGATAATTTTTTAAGTTTCCAACGAATGCTTCTAACATGCTGTTATGCATTGTTTAAATCCTATTTTGAGTTTCATATGTTTTTATAATATATAATAATTTTTAAACATCATAATGTTTTATGTAATTACCAGTTAAAATTTAAGTTATCAATTTTCAATTACAAATTATTCTTTCTCTCTTTTCTTTAATTTTAAACTAATTTTTATTTCTAATGGCAATGTAGTATTGAATATATTGTGACTACCATAAATTATCTTAAACTTTAGGTGCCGGTCTAATTAGCCTAAACTGTGCAAAAATTGACCGTAGAGCAATAAACCAAACCAATAAATTACCATATAATCAATAAAAGTAAAAGTAGTAATATATACTAGAAGTGCTATGTTAAAATAACTCTTTTTGTAATATACGAAATGATTAGTAACCTGACTATGTAACAAAAAGATGACATAACATGACAAAAATCTACTCAAACATCCCATCTAAAAGCTGAAACAATTTATGTGTCCTATTTAAACAGTGATGTCAGTTCATTACTTTTCATCAAATGTAATTCAATCAAAATCATCCCGTTTCAAGCAGAATTTTTATGCATTAAATGCATCCTTTTTTTCTAGAAGCAAATCGTTTTATACTCATTTTATTCAAAATGATTCATAAATTAAGGATTCATGGATGACTGCGATAGATTTATCTGTTTCATTCTTTTTACATTTCATCAATTTGACTTAATTCAACGAACTTATTATTTGAATGCTAGGAATAGAATATCATTTGAATCATGAAAAAAGATTAATTATACAAATTTATGAAGCAAGCAAGCATACTTGGATAATAAATTGAAGATCTTATCATACAAAAACGATACAATCAACAATCTAAACTTTTTATCCATAAAAGCCACTGACTTTTATGGATAAAATTATTATTTCCATTATTATTATTATAATTATTATTGCCAGTATATTTCTATCATTGATAAACAAACAATGGCAACTCCAAAATATCAAATTTTTCGGCTATCATGGATAGACAAATAATGGCAACTCCAAAATATCAGATTCTTCGGCTATCATGGATAGACAAATAATGGCAACTCCAAAATATCAGATTCTTCGTCTGGATAGATAAATAACGGCATCGATAGACATGAATAACGACAACTCAAAATATCAAATTCTTCGTCTATCATTGCTAGATAAATAATGACAACACCAAAATAACAAATTCTTCATATCTTTTCTTACAGAAATTATTCTAAATATATATTACTGTGCCCAAAAGGTAAAACCAATTTTCAATTTAAAATTCCCGGGGCTTGTGGAATTTCAGTTTTCTTTTCTTTTTTTTTAGGTTGCTGGCACTATCCTTGACATCTGTGTGAAATTTGACGTCAAAATATTCATTAGTGTTTGAGTTACGCTTGGCTTTATACACTAAAACTGATTCCAACGATTTTTGAAATGTCTGAATTAATTGAGCAAAGAACTTGCATTAAATTTTGTTTGCCGAACCACATAGAATGTTGCAGAAGGCATTCGGTGAGCAAACTATATCAGAAAGAAATATTTAGAAGGGGTATAAACAGTTCAAAGAAGGCAGAGAACGCGTTGAAAACGAAGTGCCCTCTGGTCGGCCATCAAGCTCAACCGTCGACGTCCAAAAAATAAAGATTTGGTGCTTTCAAACCGTCGATTTACAATTAGAGACCTTGCTGCTGATGTTGGAATTTCAAAAGGATCGGTCAATTCCATTTTGGGCCTCAAACTCGTCAAATCTCGATTGGTACCGAAAACACTGAATGCGCCAGCTCACAATGCATTGATTCTTCGTGACTTTTTCACCAAAAGGAAACCCATATCTTTCCACAACCACCGTATTCACACCGTGAGTTATTGCTGTTCCCTAAACTCAAAAGACCACTCCGGGGACACCGTTTCGAGTCGATTGAAGAGATCGACGTAAATCGTCGCGAGCTTTGAAGGCCATCCCTTCCAATGACTTTTTAGCATGCATTGAGGATTGGAAAAAAAAGGTGGCATAAGTGCATTGTGTTCGGATGGGATTACTTTGAAGGCTATGACATAAATTTTGAAGAATAAATAAAAGAGTTTTTGAAAAAAAAAAAAAAAAATTGGTCTTACTTTTGTAGTATTGTATCTATATATTTATATATAGATACAATAACATATGTATATACATAGATAGATACAGGTTTGTATTATATATAATTCAAACGTGTGTCGGGTATGAGTTTAACTGTGTTATTAATATACTTTAAATGTACCCAGTAAAAAATTACTTTCTAATGAGCTATATGAAAATTATTCGCATTAGTCAATAATAATAATAATTCGAATAGAGTTTATTTTATTACTCTCTGAAAATTAGAATCTTCAGAATAAACAGAATTATCGTTTTGCATTATCTGTGAATAGTAGCTTTGGGAAATATAAGCTACAATTCACAGATAATGCAAACGATAATTCTAACTTTTATGTGTAAAATACGCTGTGAAAAAAATAGTGTATCTTTTGTGAACATAAGTCCGAGGTATCTGATTCTTTATTTGCTCTTCTTAAAAAGAGATCATTCTCATATTTTTCGGTCGTCACAATCGTCTTATTTCCGAAAGAATCGCCTGTCATCAGAGATAGACGTATGACGTCACGCTTTGTCGTAATGCTGGCTGAAAATGACAGATGAGATTCGGGGAGAATCAAGGTTTCAGTTTCAATTCTTCTCGGGAGTTTATAGAAGAACGCCGGCAAACGATTTTTGATCGGAGACATCTGTGAAGGGAAGTGAAGGGACGATTGAGATCGGGTGTCGGTGTGTTGAGGGAACCCCGTGGGAATAGGGTGTCTTTATATTCGAATACCCAAAAAAAAAAAAGAGGGTTTTTTTTTTTTTTCCTTTTTCCTCAAAAGAGAATATTATATTCTTTTATTTTTTAGTGCAGGTATTGTTTCAGAGATATCTTGTTTGTTTTTTTCAATGTCCTGAAATACGCACAATTTTTAAGTCAAATTTATCGTATCGTGGGTTTTTCATGAACGTTTTGAAAATAATTTGATTATCACATTAATAGGAATCAAGAGGTTATTCCTAATTATAACAATTTTACATGATGTAAAATGATTTAATAGTAAATAATTACAATCAATTTTAAATTCTTTATTGTGAGGTACTATTCAGCATATGATCGTGGAAAGCTTTCTCAATTGGGATGGTGGGGCATTTCGAATGAAATTTTTACATATGTAAAAACCTAAATGTATGCAAAGACTCGAATTGCTTAGAATAACTAAAATGTAAAATGATAGTGATAATGTAAAATGATTTAATAGCAAGTAATTACAATTATTAATAGAGAAATCTTTATTGTTAGGTACTAGTTAAAATATGATAGTGAAAAGCTTCCCTCAATTTGGGTGGTGGAGCACTTCGAATGAAATTTTTATATATAAAAACCTAAATGTATGCAAAGAAAAGCAACTAAAATAATGATTTTAAAGAAAATGATAGCGTTAATTAATAATCGCAATAAAATAAACTTAAGACTGTTATTCATAACAAAATGAATTACGGCAAATTTTTTTTTTTTTTTTTTAAAGATTTAAACCAAATAAAAAGTTAAGTGGGTTTTTTAAATTTAAAAATGTTTTTAGGTATTTATTCTTTACAATTATAGTAAATGTTTATATCGCGTGAATCATTGTATGTCTTCATAAATAGAAACTTTTTAAAGAATTTATGAAGTTTTGGGTTATGACGACGATTTCAAAATGAATGAAATTAACATCCACAACAATATAGCATACAAATTATTCACACAAAAATATCTTAATATTGATTTATAATTTTTATATGTATGTCATGTATTCATAAACATATATATATGTCAAGTATAATGTCCTCTATTCTTATACATATATTAATTATTCTTACTTTGGATATCCTCTTAATTAACTGAGAATACAAAATCAAAAAATTTAAATGGCGTATTAACATTATTTTAAAATAATCATGTTCAAAATTATACAACATTTTTATACAATTTTACAAAGTAATCTGTATAAAATTTTAAATGTATAAAATTTTGGGAAATAGCACTTAATATCATTCATGTCACAATGTCACAAAGAAGATTGTGACATTGTGGATAATGTCACAATTGTATGTGACATTCTTGTGTAGCAATTAATGTCACAATCTTCCAATACCACAACCTTCTTCTGCAATTAATGTCCCAACCTTCCATTTCATACTTTCAAAAAACTACTTTATAAATTTTTTAAAATAAGTACTAATATACATTTACTACAGTGAAGAAACCCATGTACCAAACGCTCACTGTATTGTAATAAAAGGTACAGAGAATGCAAACGTGACACAGAAAACAGTCCAACACAAAATTCCTTACTATTTTACTACTCTCAAAAGAAAATAGGATACTTTGTTTAGTTGAAAAATTTCCTAGGAGGTATGTTATGTATTCATTATATTTATGTCATGTATTCATTATTATGTCAAGTATTTTATTAGTTGGATATCCTTTCATTTAACTGAATACAAAATCAAAGAATTTAAATGGCATTTTATCAAAATACAAAATTTTTATACAATTTTACAAAGTATTTTATCTACATTGTAAAAATTGTATAAAATTTTGATGGGAAATATTTGATACTAAGCACTTAATATCATTCATGTCACAATGTCACAATCTTCTGCAATTAATGTCACAATCTTCCAATGCCACAATTTTCTGCAATTAATGACACATTCTTCCAATGCCAAAATCTTTTGCAATTAATGTCACAATCTTCTAATACCATAATCTTCGGAAATTAATGCTACAATCTTCCAATGCCACAATCTTCTTCTGCATTTAATGTCACAACCTTTCTTCTACAATTAATGCCACAATCTTCTTCTGCATTTAATGTCACAACCTCCTTCTACAATTAATGCCCCAATCTACCGTTTCATACGTTCAAAAACTGCTTTATTGTATAAATATTTTAAATTATAAGTACTAATACATATTTACTACAGTGAAGAAACCCATGAACCAAACACGCACTGTATTATAATAAAAGGTACAGCGAATGCAAACGTGACCTTATCATCCCAGAAAATACCAAGAAGAAACAATCCAACACAAAATTCCTTATTATTTTACTACTCCCAAAAAACCACTTTCTCCCCCAGGCAATACTTTGCACAGTTGAAAGATTTCCTAGGTGGTGATTTCAGACCAAAGGGTCCCACAACACCCACCCCATGATGACAGAATTACGTGACGAATTCCGTCTGTTAGACATATCTGCCTTCTCCTTTTTCATTGGGGGGCAACTAGGGTGCTCTGTTCATGGGCAATCCCCATGAAATTCCACATACCCACCCTCACAGGGTACAAGCAAGTGTTATTGTTGTCATCACGATCCAAAAACAAGGCACTGATGTAAGACTGGGTTCTTTAAGTGGTGTTAGGGGTTTTCGAGGGTGCAGATGAATTATAGGGTTTTTCTGTTTAGTTTGAAGGAGGGATGGTTGGTTTTAATGAGAATAAAACGGAATGGTGTCGTTTTTCTGGTCGGCAAAGATTACACGCTTTCCAGTAAATTTATATTTGGGTCAGGAATTTCTGAAGAAAATCGTTCTCAAAGGAATTTACAACAATATTCATCCTTCATCTGTGTTACTAACTGCTGGTTGGATAAATGATAGTAATGTTTAATTGTCCGTTTGGAGTTAAAATATGACATTGAAAAATAGCAATCCAGAAAGATTTCTTAATTTGTTTCTTTTCAAATCTGCCAAGTTTTTAAAATCAAATCTTTTAAACTAAAAATGATTTTCAGATATAATTATTAAAGTAATTGCACACGGTTATGAACAATATTTTTTTTTGAAAATGAAGTAGTTGGTTTAAGTTAATTTTCTATGTGATGATTTAAAATAAAATAATGAAATGGTGTCGTTACATAAAGATTACTGTAAGGATAGATGCTTAATTTAATTTAATGTTAATATTGTATAACGTAATTAATTACAATTCTTGAAAAAATGCTATACAGTTGTTCACGTATTTTTTCATTGACAATTAAAATAATGGTTGGTTTAAAGTTCTGTTAAAAGAAATTGGAGCAACTTATTAATTTAAAAGAGGATGATTTAAAATTACTTGTTTGTTGTTGTTGTTGTTGTTGTTAACCTAAAGACTTTAGACTAGTTGTTAACCAAGTTTTCAATCGTTGATAAAATTTTTTTATTCATCCACTCAAGTTCAATTACATTTTTTTGAACTTATAGTGGATGACACTTGATGTTAATACAGTTTTTTTAAATATTAATTCTGTAATTAAATGTAATTAATTAATTTTAGTTTTTTTTAGATTTAAGTTGAATATATCTACCAATAGATGGCGCCAGATAAACTTAAAAAATGAATGCAAATTATTTATAAAGGATTTTCTGCAGTATAGTGAAAAAAAAAGTAGGAATTGACTTAAAAAAAGTTTTTGTATACTACTTGTTTACTAGATTAGATAGGAGAATCAAGTACCTGTGCACAAGAAATTAACACTTATCTTTTTGAAAAGGGAATCCGTTTACTTTATTATAATGATAAATGTTTAATTTAATTTAATATTAACATTGTAAAGTATAACTAAATAGCAATAATTCATTACATTTCTTGAAAAAAAAAATTATACCGGTTTTCATGTATTTCATTGACGATTACCAAAATATTGTTTCATGTTCAATTAAAATAATTTGGTGCAATTTGTTAATTTAAGTAAGAATTATTTAAAAGGTGTTTTGTTGTTTTTGTTGTTGTTGTTGTTAACCTAAAGACTTTAGTCCGTTTATTTACTATTGGATAGGATGGATTGGAAAAACGAATATTCGTGCACGAAGTGCAGAAGAAATGCACACTTATCCTTTTGAAAATGGAATACATTTTATAAACACATCAGTTTTACAACATTTAGCAATTATTAAATATACAAAACAAATCTTGACATTAAACTTCGTGAATGAAAATAAAAGGGTTTCATGTGTGATATTTCATGAATCTTAATTCAAAATGTTTCATTAATGTAAGTAATAAAACACTCTTAGAAATAAATAAATATATTAAACAATATATTTAAATTCTGTTTTAGATACTATTACAGCTTAACAAATCAGATATAAATTAAATCTAATCATTAGTATAAAACACTTAATACTAAATAAAATTTCTTACTATTGATTGCTTTAAATATGAAACTTAAAACTTTCTCAATTATATTAAATAATGACCAATGCTTAAGATGAGATAAATAATTTACGTAGTTAAATTCTAAATCTAATCTAGTAGTTGAAGATTTTAACTACTTCGTATTATATCAAAGATCTTATTATATAAAAGAATATATGTAAAATTGAAAACTTTATGGATAAAAACTCATAATATCCAAATATCTGCTACAATTAAATTTAATCTATGTAGTTCCGTTTTATATCCTTCTTCTGTCCGGCATAAAATACTTCTTCAGAAGTCAAGTTAAACTATATTTACTAACAGAGCACCAGCGCATCGCTCAATAGGCGATTAGCAAGATTGCAAAAATGATAAAAGACCCGAAACTTGAGGAGTTGTTATGATAAGGCTATCAAAACTACACTGAAAATGGAAGAAAAATTAAGTTGGCCTCTTCACAACGGCGCCAAGCAGAAATGCACCCTTAGCTGTCACGAGAAGAGAAAGAGAAGAAGACATTTTATTATTGAACCGGGGCGCAGAAATTTTTTTTTTTTTTTTTTTTTTTTCCTGAAGAATTTCCTCTTTTCAAATACTAATCCATTTGCCCTATTCGAAAATGAAATAAAAATATGAATGGTAACCCTAATAAAACTGTGAAAAGGGGCTATTGTGGAACATTTTGATGCCTTTATACCATTGGGGAGGTTTTAGAATACTCGAGAGGATTGACTATGTTCGTGATTTATCGTTCGGCTAGAAGAAATATTAGAAGTAACTTTGACTTTCATTTACTTTCAAGATATGATTGAATAGTATTTTATTTCTTAAATTCTTGCATCAAGTCACTTGTACAATGATGATTCAAAATTTAACACATTGCTGTGATATCCAACAAGTTTTCTTTTATTACTTATAAGCTAAAGTTAATTTTATTTGGAAACTTTATGAAAGCAACTAATTAACCCACATAATGTTGATAAAAATTATTTTAACAATTTGAACAATGTTGATTAAAATTATTCTGTTAAAACAATATTGTTCAAAAATCATTCCAATTAGAGCAATGTGGATCAAAATTATTCTAAGCGTTAGAATAATGTTGATCAAAATTATTGTATCAGTTAGAAATACCGAAAGTCATCAAATTCATATTATAACTGTACAATTCATATTATATTAATTTTACAAATCAAATACATTATCAAAAACTAACATGCAATCATTAATCGCAACTATATATTTTATATACTATGAAATATATAAATTCTCAATATACATGATTTATAAATTAGATAAAAAAAAAAGTCATCTTTATATTTAACATTACTTGTAAAAGTTGTACATAGCATTACTTGTACATAGCAACAAATATTTTAGTATTTAACAAAATGTTTCATTAAAATTTCTAATTTTAAAGAATATTCGTGCAGAGTTAATAATACTTTACTAAATATTTTTGTAGTTTTCCTGATAATAATACTTTTGTTTAATATTTTTGTAGTTTATCAGTTATTTTATTGCCTCTGTAATGGAGAATCCAAATAAGTAAAACCTGAAATATCCTCAGGAAGGAATCATTAGTGCTCGTTTTAAGCATCTATTTCCAAGCAAAACAACATTTTCAATTCCTCCAGTTAAATCATATGCTATATAAAACTACAAATAGTCATTATTTTAACTGTCTATTATCAAACAAAATTGTTAATTTTTGAATTACACACACCTAAATAATTAGCGCTCTTTCTTCAGTTAGATTTTTTATCTTTCAAATTAAAGAGTTCTACCATTTGAAAGTCAAATTTTAACAACCCCCAAAGATTAATTAAACCCAAATCTATCCAATTATGATTTGAAAAACATTTAAATATCTTCTCCCAAAGTGATGCCTTTTAACACTTCATCGATTATAAATGCCTTTTTCTTCCCATCCGTTGGCGATAATAGCTATCACACTTCGCAATCCTGCAAGGAAACTGCAACACACCCCTAAAAATGTTATTGAGATGCGTAAACACGGATGAATAGTCTCTTTTATATTGTGTTCCCCGCGCGGTCGTGGGGTCCATATATTTGTTCCGCCGCCTACGTTCCTTCATCCATTATACAAGTGACAGTTGCGACACGGGGCCGGTTCATTATTCTAATTGCTTCGTCTGGTCACACTTTTCTGGCAAGCTTTATTTTTAAACCTTCGACTTCATCCAGCGAACAATGGTCAAAACATGAAAATAATACATTCCCTCTTGCAGGTTCTTTAATTATTATTTCCTGTTGTATGATAATTTCTGTCTAATGTCTCTTCATAACCTCACCTGTTTTACAACAACAAATTGCATGCAGTTCTTCAGCAATTGTCTTCAGGGACAGTTTTTGAATGCAGTCAAGCTAGATGATATATATGTTGCGGCATGTGTGACAGAGTTACTGAGATGGATATTGTGACGAGTCGCACCTAAAAAATGCTGAAGTTATACATGCTAATTCTTTGTACAGTGTTTGGTTTGGGATATAAATGGCACACAAATGCTGAGAAAATATCATGATTATAAAGGGGACGCATGAATAAAATATCAAATGGTCAAAACAATGCACTTCCTTCTGCAAGTTCTTTAATTATTATTTCCCTGTTGTATGATAATTTCTGTCTAATGTCCCTTCTAACCGCACCTGTTTTACAACAACAAATTGCATGCAGTTCTTCAGCAATTGTCTTCAGGGACAGTTTTTTAAATGCAATCAGGCTGGATGATATATATGTTGTGGCATGTATCACACAGTTACTGAGATGAATATTGTGACGAGTCGCACCTAAAAAATGTTAAAGCTGTAAGTTGTACATGCTAATTCTTTGAACAGTGTTTGGTTTGGGATATAAATGGTACACAAATGCTGAGAAGATATCATGATGATAAAGGGGAAGGATGAATAAAATATCAAATGGTCAAAACAATGCATTTGCCCTCTGCAAGTTCTTTAATTATTATTTCCCTGTTGTATGATAATTTCTGTCTAATGTCTCTTCATAACCTCACCTGTTTTATAACAACAAATTGCATGCAGTTCTTCAGCAATTGTCTTCAGGGACAGTTTTTTAAATGCAATCAAGCTGGATGATATATATGTATGGCATGTGTGACAGTTACTGAGATGGATATTATAACGAGTCGCACCTAAAAAAATGTTAAAGTTGTGCATGTTAATTCTTTGTACAGTGTTTGGTTTGGGATAGGAATGGTACATAAATGCTGAGAAGATATCATGACGATAATGGGGGCATATGAATAAAATATCAAATGGTCAAAACAATGCATTTCCTTTGAAAGTTCTTTGATTATTATTACCGTGTTGTATGATAATTTCTGTCTAATGTCTCTTTCACAACCTGTTTTACAACAACAAATTGCATGCAGTTCTTCAGCACTTGTCTTCAGGGACAGTTTTTTGAATGCATTCAAGTTGGATGATATATATGTTGTGGCATGTATCACAGTTACTGAGATGAATATTGTGACGGGTCGCGCCTAAAAAAATGTTAAAGCTATAAGCTGTACATGCTAATTCTTTGCGCAGTGTTTGGTTTGGGATAGGAATGGTACATAAATTCTGAGAAGACATCATGATGATAAAGGGGAAGGATGAATAAAATATCAAATGATCAAAACAATGCATTTCCCTCTGCAAGTTCTTTAATTATTATTTCCCCTGTTGTATGTTAATTTCTGTCTAATGTCTCTTCGTAACCTCACCTGTTTTATAACAACAAATTGTATGTAATTCTTCAGCAATTGTCTTCAGGGACAGTTTTTAAATGCAATCAAGCTGGATGATATATATGTATGGCATAATTACTGAGATGGATATTGTAACGAGTCGCACTTAAAAAATGTTGAAGTTGTGATGTTAATTCTTTGCACAGTGTTTGGTTTGGGATAGGAATGGTACATAAATGCTGAGAAGATATCATGACGATAATGGGGGCATATGAATAAAATATCAAATGGTCAAAACAATGCATTTCCTTTGAAAGTTCTTTAATTATTATTACCGTGTTGTATGATAATTTCTGTCTAATGTCTCTTCACAACCTGTTTTACAACAATAAATTGCATGCAGTTCTTCAGCAATTGTCTTCAGGAGCAGTTTTTTTGAATGCAGTCAAGCTGGATGATATATATGTTTTGGCATGTATCACACAGTTACTGAGAGATGAATATTGTGACGGGTCGCGCCTAAAAAATGTTAAAGCTGTAAGCTGTACATGCTAATTCTTTTGCGCAGTGTTTGGTTTGGGATAGGAATGGTACATAAATGCTGAGAAGATATCATGATGATAAAGGGAAGGATGAATAAAATATCAAATGATCAAAACAATGCATTTCCCTCTGCAAGTTCTTTAATTATTATTTTCCTGTTGTATGATAATTTCTGTATAATGTCTCTTCATAACCTCACCTGTTTTACAACAATAAATTGCACGTAGTTCTTCAGCAATTGTCTTCAGGGACAGTTTTTTAATGCAATCAGTTGGATGATATATACGTTGCGGCATGTATGACAGTTATTGAGAAGAATATTGTGACGAGTCGTGACAAAAAAATTGTTGAAGTTGTACATGCTAATTATTTGTTTGCTGTGCTTGGTTTGGGGTAGATATGTTACATAAATGCTGAGAAATCATGATGTTAAAGGGGACGCATGAGCAAAATATTAAAAATCCCCAAAAAGGAAAAAAATATTAGTTCCTTTCTACTCCAGAAAGAGGCGGATTTATGGTGTATTAATTTGTGACTTGATAATAGCAATGTTAAATCATCAGTAGAATATTGGAAAAGAAAAATATCTGAAAAAAGAAATTTCTGCTAATCATTTATTTTATAGATATTCCAGTTTGTATTTTTTTGTAATTTTATTTATGCTTTGTTCATCTTCTGTGATTTTTTTATACATTCCCTATTTTGTTGCATTTGTCTTAATAAATCTGCATATAAATACATGTTGAAATGTTATTTACTTAAAAATGCTAGAGAATAGCATGTTGTTCCTTTAAATTTGTTGCGTTTTTCATTTATGTATTGTCATTATTTCATTGTCTATTTTCAAACAAGCTAGCAAAAATTGCTAATTTTTAAGTTACACATAACTAAATTAATAAAAGATTGTTAATCAAAAAGATCTCTGAAAACTTTTGTCATTGTTTTTGCTGAACTATTTAACAAGGATTGCCGTTCTGAAGGTCATCAGATGGCATTATAATTAGATTTTGCCAGTTTTCTTAAGAAAGCAGTATAAAATTTACAAAATGCTACATATAAGGTTAGAATATAAGCGAAATATTAATTCGCTATACCCAATCGTTCAATTTATTAATTTAAAAGCATTATTATTATTTTTTACCTTCAAAACCTAGCCAACATGATTAATGGAATATTCATTGTCACTGCCATTGATAACACATCAATGAAATAAAACCAAAATGAATCCAATAAGTTAATAAGAATTTCTAGTTTTAATAAGATAATTTAGCACACAAAAATTAACATGTATATAAATTTAATGAGCTTAAAAATATCGTGGTGACATAGAAAAGGAAAATATACACTTAAAACATTTCTTTTTCTTATCAGAATTATTGATAAGGATAATGTTGAAGAAATTCATCGCATGAATCACAAAAACACCATTGATAAATATCAATGAAATAAAACGAAAATGAACCCAATAAGTTAATAAGAATTTCCTGTTTTAATAAGATAATTCCACACACAAAAATTAACATGTATATAAATTTAGTGAGCTTAAAAATATCTTGGTGACATAGAATTGAAAAATATGCACCCTAAACATATTTGTTTTTCTTATCAGAATTATTGATAAGAGTAATATTGAAGAAATTCCTCGCATGAATCACAAAAACACCATTGATAAAAATCAATGAAATAAAACGAAAATGAACCCAATAAGTTAATAAGAATTGTTGTTGTCGTATCCTCATGGAAGGAGGGAAGGGGGTGCAGCTTCTGTTCTGATGGAGCACCCGTAGGAAGAAGTCTGACTTCTGCTCTGTAACGGAGACCGGGACCTACGGCTTAAATACATTAGTTTTTCCAGAACCACTACAAACATCCATGAAGAAGATACTCGGCCATTCAGGCCTTTTAATAAGAATTTCCTGTTTTAATAAGATAATTCCTGTATACAAAAATTAACATGTATATAAATTTAGTGAGCTTAAAAAATATCACAGTGATATAGAAATGAAAAAATATACTTAAACACATTTTTATTTTTCTTATCAGAATTATTGATAAGGGTAATGCTGAAGAAATTCATCACAGCAAAAAAGAAAAAACTCAAGCAAAATCCAAGGAAATTCGTATTTTCAACTAATGACCACAAAACATTGACATCATTTAGCGAACTTCAGTACACCAAACACTTAAAATAACTCAAGTTCATTCCATCATCAATCTCCACCCATCGGCGGAGAAGACGGAAGCAAATCGGGCCCTGCTGCCACCAAATCACGCGGACTGTCTTCTCTGTCCAGTATAAACAACCGAATATCTCGAGCGATAAATAGCATAAAAAGAAACATATGCCGTTTAAAATCTATTTATATCTCGAGGGACATGACTATTTCTCCACCACATTTTTCAGAGAAACAATCTGATTCAACTCACGACCTTCCTTGCCCGTAAATTAGATAAATTGAGGTCAAAGGATAAGAGAGATGAAACGTGAACAGAAAGTCCCCCTACCATGATGATAAGCGAACGACAGGATATAATGATGAGCACTTTGGGAAGGTTTAACTACTCTTATCATAGCTAATATGAAGAGAAAAACATAATAAACTCAGGCAACCGTAAAAAAAAAAATAAATAAAATAAATTCAATGGGAAAAAAAGCGCTTCAGTAAATAACGGACACAAGTTCTCCCATCTGCTTTTCTGTCAATATGTTTACGATTGCATCAAATGGTTTTGAACATTTAATGTGCTCACCCTTAGCAACAGTTTATCACAAGAAAGCAAACTTGTGCAGATGCTGTCATAACAGAAATATACACTTTTAAATCATATGCTTGGAAATATGCGTAAGTTATTGGCAATCGAAAGACATTTTCAGTCTACTCAATTTGTTTCTGACGCTTCACCAAATTTTTAAAAGTAAACTTCATGATGTTTCCGAAAGTAATTCTGAAAGTTCATTGAGTTTCAAAATATTTTTTCCACAAATGAGATTTCTTACATAATTTTTAGCGTATTTTTGCCTGAATTTTTTTTCTTTCTTCTATAACATATGCTTTCATCTTTTTTTTTTTTTGGAATTTCTTATTTTCGTAAAATATGTATAATACAGCTGTATAATAATATAATATGTATAGATATACTGCCCTAATATATATAGCTATACTGGATAATATATAGCTATATATATATATATATTCAGTAAAATATTTTTTTCTCTGATTTTCTTTTCTGTCTTGTATAACAAGACCTTTTCACCATACTTTTTTTCCTTTTTTTTTTTTTTTTCATATAACAAGACACAATTTCACACTTTTTCGGAATTTCTTACTTTCAAAAAATATAAATATATATAATACTAAATTGCAGGTTTTCAAATTCCATATTTAAAAACTGCAATTTAAAAATAAATGCATTTACCACCATAACTTATCAAAACCATAAGATAAAAAAGAATAGTATATATTCCTTTTTCTCGTATTTTTGAAATAGTATGCTTAAAATTAAATTGTATTAGAAAGAACAACTTATAATTTGAGCTAATCCTTGCAAATATGAAAAAGTCTAAGACTAAAAATCAAAAAGAATTTGACAGAAAAATAAATAAGCAACGCACAAGGCTTTGTTTTGTAATCAAAACTGAAAGGAATTAGAGATTATAAGCAGATCGAAAAAAAATTATTGCTGGAAACTATACCAAATCGTTTCATCAATTTGATTTATGATTATGTTCTTAGCAAATCTTATTTTCATAAATAAGCAAATAATATTATACAAATCATCATATTTGCAAAAATGTAGAGTTATAACATAAAACTAAATTATTAAAACAAGTGATTGCGTTTTCGTTGTTATTTTAAGTTTCTGTAAAAAGAAACTTAGAAACTGAACTTGAATTGAATTCTTAGAAATTGAACTAATCAAAGTAAGATAAATTTTGTAACAAATATTTTCCACCAATTACAAATATATTATAAATTTATCATTCAACAATAAATCAATCAGGGATGTAACAAATTTTCAAAGTTATAATAAACATAATATGTAGTATGAATGAAATTAACCTTTCGGGACACGCCTCATTTGCGTGGGGTCTATTTGACATTGACGTTTCTTACCTATCCATAGCAATAAGTTCACAAATAACCAAATATTGCTTTGCATCAAAGTGAACAATCTTATTCTAATGCTTCTTATTTAAACTTTTATAATCATTACTTGTAATGTAGTTATTGTTAAGCTTTACAAATTTACGTATTTTAAATCAATTTTGCAGTATTTTTTGTGATTACTGCTATGAATATGCAACACATGAACCATCTTACCCTAAAACTTCTTATTTAAACTATTATAATCATTGCTTGCAATGTAGTTATTACTAAAAAGCTTTACAAATTTACGTAATCAATTTTGCAAATGTTTTTTTGAGATTATTGCTATAAATATGCAATACAGAAACATCATAACACTTGTTTAACTGAATTAAAATTATTTCTTTTTTTTTTTTATATATCGGCATATGACTAGACTTTATTGCGCAAAAATTATATTTAGTAGCTGATTTGGAAATTAATATAAATCAGTTTTGAAGCCAGATTATAATCAGATCTTCATTAAAACTTCCAAAATATTTAAGCAACAACTCAAAAGTCTCCTTAGATAAAGATATTTCACCATCAATTTTTAAAAAAGATGAGAAAATTGTGAAATTTAGTTGAACTTTCAGAAATATCGGCGAAAAGAAAAATTCGTCAACATTTTGCACATGCCACTTTTGACGAGCATTCTTTACTCTTGTAGATACTTCTGTTCGACTTTCTTTTTTTATTTTTAGATAAGATCAACTTATCAAGACGGTATCAACAGCTGAAAAAAGAATCTGGTAAGAGATCAGCAAAACACGCTGATCGTTCTTCTGTTCTCATGCTGCTGAGAGGAAAAAAAAGATCATGGCTAATGTATCTATTTAGAATACTGACAGACTTATGTTGTACAAAGTGCGAGAAACTGTGACTGGAGTTTGCAAAAATAAATGGTACTGATATTTAAAACTGTTTTCGACTGATCACGAAGATATGCTTTGACCTTCTGCGATGAACCTCAGAATACTCTTCTTTTTCATAAGTTATAATACTAATTGTTGATGGAAATAAACTCTGTTAGTTTTCTTTTTTTTCTCAAACAAAAATACCAATTTTTTGATGCAAATAAATTTTGTTATTCAAACATATTTTGATAAAATCATCAACAAACGTTTTAGACAATTAAAAACCCAATACAATAAATAAATGACATTTGTATCTGAAATAATTTCTTTATTGATTGTAAAGACATAGTTCTCCTTATTTAAAGGCATATCTATAAATAATATCACACCAATCACTATAGACAAAACTCGAATTCTTAATTTTTTGATACATTATTTATAGCAGCAAAGTTTTGTATAAATAAAAGCTGTTAATAAGATATTATTTACATTATAGTTTAAATGTTGTAAATAATAATATTGCTGTCGTTATAAACCTTTCCCAAACTGAATTTTATGTACATATTTACAATTTACTGCATACCTTGAAAATAAAATATAATTTAAAAACGTATACATCAAAGAAGGTTTTGAAGAACGGAATTTGAAATTCATTTTTACGCAGAAACCTCATAACACAATCTGTGTGATAATATAATTTCCTATTGAAAATATGTTCTTCAATAAAACACCATACACGTCCCTTAATATAACAGAATTCTCAAATAAATTTAAATGCCCCGAAACCGCAACTTGCTATACATGTATATCCAAAATCTGATATTCACCCACACTGTGCTGTTCTAACATCATCAACATTCAAGAGAGTGGCGAGCATTAAAAGATATTCCTCATTGAAAATGAAACCATCACCTCGCATAATGGCAAGATTTATGACAGTCTCACAATAGACTCGAAATCACAACAAATCGAAAAATGGGTCCGTTAAAAATGTGTGTAACTCCTTCCAACTAGTAATAACATTACCACGCCACATATTACCTGCCAGCACACTGATATCAGATGCTATAGAATGTGAACTGCATTATTTATAAAGCTGTCTTTCCTCACAATGAAACTTAATATCTTATAGCCTGGAGCACAGCATGGTCGACCGCATTTCGCGGATTTTTATCTAGGGGAGTTTCAGTCCCCCTATAAAACTGTGTCGGATGTGCACGCTTTTGTTGTGGGCAATAATTCTTGTTAGGTTGGTATCAACAAGAGACTCTATTTTATGCGTCGTCGTTATTTTGCATACATCATAGATGATGTATTGTATTCGGTGTTGGAGAAGTTGCTTTATTAGTATGAAGTATAGTTCCATTCTTACAAATACAAATTTGCCTCTATCATACATCGTTATTGCAGTTAAATAAATCTAATAAAATCGTAATAAATTTGTCTTAAAGATTGTGTGAAATTCATAGAAATTCCTCATAAAGTACAATATAATAATACAAATTAAAATGTCCTGAGGTCTCATTGATATCATGTTGTTTTACGAATTTCTCATGTCGCGGATTTTTATCTAGCTCTATAGAAACTGTGTCGGAACGCTTTTTGTCTTAAAGGTTGATTTCAACAAGAGACTGTATTTTATGCGTCGTCGTTATTTTGCATACATCATAGATGATGTAATTCATAGACTATGCATACAAATATAGATATGTCAATATATCTTACAAATATAATAATACAAATTAAAATGATAAAATCCTGAGTTCTAAAGTCTCATTGATATCATGTTGTTTTACGAATTCTCATGTCATGGATTTTTATCTAGGCTCTATAAAACTGTGTCGGATGCGCACGATTTTGTTGTGGGCAATAATTCTTGTTAGGTTGGCATCAACAAGAGACTGTATTTTCTGCTTCGTCGTTATTTTTGCATACATCATAGATGATGTATTGTTTTCGGTGTCGGAGAAATTGCTTTATTAGACTATGCACTATAGTCGTATTCTTACAAATATAGATTTGCCGTTGCCATACATCGTTATTGAATGGTTATGGTTTTAAAATTGTGTGAAATTCATAGAAATTCGTCCTAAATTACAATATAATAATAAAAATTAAAAACCTCAAGGTCTCATTGATAACACGTCGTTTTACAAATTTCCCATGTTCTCGTGTCTCGGATTTTTATCTAGGAAGTTTCAGTCCCTCCCCTTCCAAAAACTGTGTCGGATGAGCACATTTTGTTCAAATAATTCTAATTACGTTGGTATCAACAAGAGACTGTATTTAATGAGTCGTCGTTATTTTTGCATACATCATAGATGATGTATTGTTTTTGGTGTTGGAGAAGTTGCTTTTTAGACTATGCACTATAGTCGTATTCTTACAAATATAGATTTGCCATTGATATACATGCTTATTGTATTTCTACAAAAGTTAAGTAAACCTCTGATAAAATCGTAATACATTTTTATCTTAAAATATGTGAGAAATTCATAGAAATTTGTCCTAAAATACTATATAATTAAAACCTCATGAGGTCTCAATGATATCATGTCGTTTTACGCATTTCTCATGTCGCAGGTTTTTATCTAGGCTCTATAATAACTGTGTCGGATGAGCGCTTTTTTTGTGGGCAATAATTCTTATTAGGTATCAATTTGCGTACATCATAGATGATGTATTATACTATATTCGGTGTTGGAGAAGTTGCTTTATTAGAGTATGAACTACAGTTGCAATCTTACAAATATAGATTTGCCTTTGCCATACTTCGTTATTGTACGTTATTATATCGTTATTGTCTTAAAAATTGTGCGAAATTCATAGAAATTCGTCCTAAAGTAAAAATATAATAATAAAAATAAAGACATCATGAGGTCTCATTGATATCATATCGTATTACGAAATTTCTCACGTTCTCAAAAAAGACAAAAATGGGAAATTATTACGTGTCTCCAACAGATTTGCCTCTATAAATAATACATATTTATCTTTCTGCCACTATACATATTTTCATTAAAATAAACTTGAATTGTCATATGATTTCAAATAATTTGGCAGAATTTTTAATGGAAAATAATTACTTGTCGTGGTATCTAAAATATGCGAGTAACAAATGAATATAAGTATGAATTATAAAAATCCATACATATTGCTAATAATAACATTATATCAATATCAAGTCATATGCATTATTTTGACCTTCTGGTAAAGAAATTGTTAAAATACCAAATACTGTATACTTATGAAGGATGTATAAAGTATTAGTTGTTAAGCAGACATTGTTTTATGATCTAAAATATATTTTAATATGGTTTACCATTTTTTTATTTAAAATTCGTTTGAAAAATATCTCATAGGGTTACTAAATACGCTATATTATCAAATGCAAAATTATATAAAAGATCTCAGCCAAAAGAATTAGTGTAAGTGACTCAGCCAAGTGACTTTTAAGCATTGTAAGAAAAGCAGAAATAAGCGGATTGTTTCTGTTTTTGTTACATTAAATGTAACAAAAACAGAAACAATGCGCTTTTTTTGAATTCTTGATTATTATTATTCAGATTAATAGTAGAACAAACATAATATGAAAAACATCACAATGTGAAAATCAGTCAATTAATGTGTATTTCTATTGCATGACATGTGAATGATGGTAATGATATTTTGCCCTTTATACGATTCACTTATTACTATTTGATTTGACAAGCCAACTACATAGAAAACGATTATGTAGAACATTTGAACTGACTCATAAGAAATTTTTTAGATTAAATTTTGAACTTATTTTGAATTTTGAGAAAAGAAAATCCACACAGCATATAAAGATTGAAAATTAAGAACATGCAAATTACAATAGAATGATAATATTTTAATAAAATCCATAAATTAAAATATCTAAGCCTTATTCTACAGCTGAAAGTTCTACATATTTTTTATTCAACACTCTAAGCAGAAATTAGGAAGTCATACATGAATAATAAACTGGAAACTATGATTATTAACAAATTGTTTTATAAATGTAATCATATATTGCAATTTGTGGATCAAATGAAATAATAAGCATATTTATATGAAATATAAGAGTTTATATTATTAAATATTTTTATCTTGAAATTGCATTAATAGCCTTTTCCTTTTTTTTGATTTTAATTTGTCTGGATACCGTTAAAACAACCGTTTATTAACCGTAACCGTATATTTCAATTTTTATTTTTCAGTGTGTTTTATGTTCCACTTATGTTTGTTATGAACAACTCACTAAAGAGTGATGTAGTGAGGGTATTGCCTTTCGGGAAGTAGTAACTACAAGGTTAACTGCATAATTAACTACTTTAAGAGTAACTGCAAGGTTAAATTCCAAAATATGCACATCAAATACAGTTCATTTTTTTTTTGTGTTATTATAGTTTTTTTTTTTTTTCATTGTGAACATATATTTATTTTACACCATAAAAAGGATATTTTCGTTCAACATCAGTGGCAAGTACCTCGTGTTTAACTTGTATATAGAGAGATAAAGGGAAAATTTTTCAAAGTAATATGTGCGTGTCATGTGGGATAAAACAATGAAAACTCCCTAGATGCAACTTGCTTAATAATACGAGACACATAAATAATTTCACAATCGTCATCGAGTTTTGTCCTATCTGAAAGCGATGACTGAAATCGACTCTAGATCTAATTCAATTCGAATATAAATGTTCCTGAATGCTAATAGCGCACGTTACCACCGTACAACAAGATGGACAATTTTTCGTATTAACTGATTAATAGCTCTTAATATGTTGTAAAAGGGAAGCCCGTCTAATAAGTCTATATAATTGCAAAACTTTACTTGATGTTATATTTTACTTACAATATAATTTATATTTTAGATACGAACGTGTCACGTGCTTACAAACGAACTTACGAACATACTTCACGAACTTACTACGTATCTGAAATTTATACTTTACTTTTACTTTACTTATAAAAGTTTACTTTACACTAATATTGCTTCAAATAATAGTGAATAATAATAACATGATTTTACGTAAAAAAACAGCCTCGAAATCAGTAAGTATACTATACTCGAGGTAGAAAAAAAAAAAGGAGTCAAAACTTTATATATTTTATAATTTCGTATATTTCACATCTTTTGATTTCTTATTTGAATAGAAAAGATAAAAATATTTCTGCTTGGTCACTAGAAGACACATTTGCATTATTTTTAGCAATAATTCTTGTATTTAATAGAAACAATATTGAAAAGTATTTCACATCGTACCTCACCTACCAGTGCCAACAGTTATTTTCTATTTCTTTTATCTTATTCATATTAAAGTAAAAATAAATGTAAAAAAACATTTGTTCTGACATGAAGGTAAATAGACAGTAATCAAATATGCTGTATTACCTTGAAATTGTGAAGTGATACAATTCATAAAACGGTATGTTTATCTACGATACCACTTTCCAGTGGGTTCAACTTAAATTTTCACATTATAATTGAATAAAATATTTAACAGTCTAAATTTTCATATATTAATAGTCAGCTAAATATCAACTAACATTCATTTTCACGAACACAAGAAATTTTTAGTATAATGTTATAAATCTGTCTAAAATTAAAGCGTTTGTTTTATGCATTTATTTCCAGTCGATGGCACATTAAAAACCAAAAAACAAATTACACAAACATTTATTCACACAAAATTAATGTAATAACACACACGCAAACGATGCTGCACAGCACCCCCATATATATTACAACTCTAGCTCGCTGACAGACTTTCTATCACACATTTTCGCTTTAATCTCAGGTTGATTCTACCGAATAAGTAGTTCGTTGGCGGCTAATTTTCATAGAAAATGCCGTTAAATGAATACGCCTTCGAAACGCCGAATCTTATTGGCCAGCGACGTGGTCATCACGTGATTGCGTGATCACAACTCCACCTGAACTGTGACCTTACCTGTGACTAAATATAAAAAGAAAGAAAATTATTAAAGAAGAAAAAAAAAGTTTTGCAAGTCAGTCACGATTTTCGCATCACACATTTGAAGCCAATCGCACATCTACAAGAGAAAACGGATTGAAGGCCATTCCATTCGATGGAAATGCTAGCTATTGCATGCCGTGGAGGAAACGGAAGCCTTCGGCGTGAAGTCATTGCTCTTTCTCGGTGAACAAAAATCACGACGGTTCTTTCGAGAGTCAATTGATTGGACTAAATTTCGTTACTGAATCTTTGTGATCATGTTTAAAAGTATTCTAGTTTATAAAAATAAAAAGAAATTTTCTTTTCTGTAATAAAAAATTTTCCAAAACAGTTTTTTTTTTTTTTTTTCCCCATGAGCTATCTTTATTGATTGATGCATTTTTTTAGCATTAAATTAATGAATATTATAATAAGAAAATTTACTTAAATTTATTCACACTAAAAATGAATTTTATTGCACACTTATGTACTTATAATACAGAATCATTTACCAGATATTGAACTTTTTACTGTTTTAAAAAATTATTATTTAAAGAATATTATTTAATTATTTATTAAATAATTAAATAATATTCATTAATATATTTCTTAATTTAATTATTTATTTAAAGGTAAAATATTTTTTTGTATGATAAATTTTAATATGTGAGCCCTAAACCTACATATTTAGGAGAATTTATTTTTAATTTTGCAAAGTAGACATCCTTTTTGAAAAAGTAATAACATATTTCATTTTAAAATATTTTTATATATTAAGCATATTAACATAGTTCTTTTATTTCCGCAATAAATATAAAAAAAATATAAAAATTTCTTCAAAACCAATCTACTTTTACTGTACAAATATTTTATAAATAGTATTCTAAATTTATAATCTACATAAACTGAGATATGTCAGTCTAAGATAAAAAACATACATTATTCGATCGTTTTTCTAAAAAAACTTTTAAAATCTTTTTTTAACTGATGAATTAGGCTAATTTTTTACTTTATATATAACAAATAATTATTAAATAATTATCATTTTCACTATAAAAATTTTACAATTACACATCTTAATAAGAAAAACATCTTTAAGCACTTAAATCTAATATCAATTCATAAAAAGTTTAATAGAAAAAATTTCTGTATAAATTGAAGAATGTAAGACTCACATAAATTAACAAAAATTAGTTAATTAATAAAAATTAATATTAAATTATTTAATAAAACACATAAATTATCCGATCTTTTTTCTAAAAAAAAAGATTTCAAATCTTTTTTAACTGATGAATTCGGCACATTTTTTTTCTCTTCATATATAACAAATATTTATTAAATAATTATTATTTTATGATAAAAGTTTTACAGTTACACTTCTTAATAAACAAAATAATCCTTAAAACACTTTTTAAATCTAATAATCCGAAAATAATTATTTCATGTCTAATTTAGATTACAGTTTTAAATATTAAAATATTTACCAAATTCAGGCACCACTTTTTTTTCTACCCATTAAAAAACAGAACCTAACGTTTCACTCAGAATTTATTTTTAGGTACCGAGAGAGAAATAGCATTTCTTTAACTTCCGGCAACATTTTCAAACATAAACAGGAGAATTGACAGTGGTTTCCTCGTTTCTGTTTATGTAAATTCTTAACAAGAAATGTATCTGTTGCACACAAAATTTAAATGTTCGAGTATAATAATCAATAAAAAGCACATATCAGCATGATAGCTGTCAACAATATGCCAAATTTTAGATTTAATTCGCATAATAAAAAGTTTCAACTCCATTCAACTTTTGACTTTTGAAAACTCTACAGTTCATGTTCAAGTTAATATTCTAATACAATTTTCATTAGTTATAATCAAGTTAATTTTATTATTCAGCAGTTTTAAATAATTGTCACTATGTCTGTTATTGAAAAAGAAAGTCTTCTAGGCTTAATACACAATGAAACAATAGATTACAATATATTATTAAAAACTTTAAAAAGTATACGAATTTTAATTCTGTGATATTTTTTGGTTCACTTTTCATATTCAATATTTTCCAATAATTTATTTGTGATTATTATTATGAAATGTATTAGGTTTTTCAAAGATATTAATCAGTTAAAAATTACATGTAATTACCAAATAATTTAGTATTGTAACTCCTTTTTTTTTTCTGCTATTAATCAGATAAAATTAACAATCTTCTATTTCCAACTAAAAAGAACAGAAAACTTTCTTTAAATATTCATTACTACAAAAATTTAGCAGTATATTTCGAATATAGAATATGAATTTTAATTCTGCAATAATTTTAAGTTATTTCATATTCAAAATTTTGAAATAATTTATTTGTGATTATTATTGTGAAATGCATTAGAATTTTCAAAGATAATCAGTTAAAAAAATTTCATGTAATTACTTAATAATTTTGAAGTTTAACTACATTTTTTGTTATGAATGAAGTAAAATTAAAAATCTTCTATTTCCAATGGAAATAAACAGAAAACGTTCCTTAAGCATTAATTATTTCTTATCTTACTACAAATATTTAAGTATATTTCGTATATAATTAACCATATTTCGAAAATATTAATCATTATTAACCGAGTAATATAATTGTCGCAGCTGAAGCCCCATATTTTTCATATATCTGATTAATTGCAAGGAATGTCATATTTTTTAGGGTATCAATAATTATCAGTGATTATTATTGTGAAATGTAATAGATTTTTCAAAGATATTAATCAGTTAAAAAAATTACATGTAAATATATAATAATTTAGTAGTGCAACTACTTTTTTACCAAGTAATATAATTGTCGCAGCTGAAACCCCATATTTTTCATATATCTGATTAGTTGCGAAGTAGGCCATATATATATGTTTTAAAGGAATCAGCATAAGTGCGAAGAAAAACATGTAAAATATACAATTAGAAACTGAAACTATCGTAAAATATACAATTAGAATTACAAATCAATATTTCTATTTAAAATTATTTTATTATTAATTCAAAAAAATAAGGAAAAACTGAAAAGAAATATGAACTCAAAAGAATGATATAAATTTTTATTACTTTTAAGACTCAGGAAATTTTTCCTAAGTATATTTTCGCAAATTTTACCAATATTATTTTGTCTGTCCAATATTATGAAATTACTGCTAAGAAAAAAAAAAATTATCGAAAAAGTATGTATTTAAATGTATTACAATGTAGTGCAATGCATTTAAAAACGGCATTAATTTTTTATCAACGTTACTGAAGACTAGAAAGCCTAACGAAATTACATTTTATATTAAAATTATATATAAAAGACCATAAGAACTGGAACTTTACATTTTTATATAAATACATGAAATCCCCTTACTTTTAAGCTTTGAACAAAGGAATATTTAAAATATATATAAATAAACACATTTTAATTTATATTTAAAAATATAAAATACTTAATTACACAACCATAACTGCACCCGTAAGCTTGAAATTGTTTTAATTAATTTATTAGGTTTATTTTGAAAAAATATTCTTTGGTTTTATAATTAATTTTAATTAGTTTATGTCTTGAAAAAAATATTCATTTTAAATTTTATAATGATATATTTTAGAAATAACTTTAAGTGTGCAACTTTATAAAGCCCGCATTGACCATTTCAGAGAACTTGAAAATGATATGATGAAGATTGAAATATTAGCGAATATTTGTACGTCGCTTAATGAAATTTCGAGTTTAAATGAAAATAATGGTGGGAAAGTACGCAATAAATGTGTCCATAATAATGGCTTAGCAATACTTGCATACACTATATCAAGTAATAGCTTTGTTAAATGATATTTCAATAGTAAAAGTATCATAAAATTTAGCCATCTAAATTATATAATTAAAGTAACGAGTTGCCTATAAATGAATTTAAACGTTTCTAGATGCAGTATAAATGCAATGAATAAATATATTGAGCAATTCAGAAATGCAATGAGCATAATCGAAATCTGTTTATGAATCAATATCACAATCTCAATCGCATTATCACTATCGCATAAGTATCCGTATCTCTAACAATCTGATAAAAGGCACTTCTTTTTCGCCCCAGTTACCATTGATACAATGGCATCCCATCCACCAAGACACATTTGACTGCTGAAAAGAAATAAATATTCCCTTTCCCCAAGCCTCTGCACAAAAAATTGCTTAAAATGTCCGTGGACCATTGAACAAAGGACTTCGCATAGGTCCCACGACATCTGTCCATGATTCCACAGTCACTGATGCCACAACTTGTCTGAGTGTCACTGCAGAACAAATCGCCAGAGAACTTCTTGGGTGACTGACGAGTGAACAGGAAAAGTGTCTGCCGAACCGGGGCAATGCTTCTCTTCCCAGTTAGGGGCACCCCCAAAGGACCCAGAAGGACCGACAGAGGGTCATCTGTCTTCATCGGTCATCCCTAAAATGTCAAACCTTCTTCTGCATCTTCGGAAATGTAACTTTTCTTTCTTTTTTTTTTCCTTCATTCGTCTTTTTTTTTGTGCGTACATGGTGCTCTTTTTGGTGGCAGGATTTTGTCGTTGTGTTGTGCGATCCTTTGTGAGCATTCGCTGCTGCATTATGCTTTGCGTTAGAGTTTTTGGAAATAAGGGTAACTGAGGATGAATGCGCATTCGTTTGCGTTTGTATAGAATTGAGGAAACCTTTTTTTTATGTTCGTATTATTACAGTAGCATCCGAGTCGTGTTATACTGATGCATCAAACAGGGCGCCAGCTGCTTCTTCGTGTCTCTTCACTTTTTAAGTAAAGATCTGGTCTGGTACGTGAATCATGCTTCATTGTAACTTTCATGGATATACTTGAAATGAAACCACTGGTATTATTTATTAGAAAAGTACTAAAAAATATTAATAAGAATAAATATTTATGAACTCCAATAAAATCTAGCTTATAAAGGCATAAGAACCATATAATTTTTGACAAGTTTCGCGTTATTATAGCCTTTTAAAACTTATTATTTTTATTTTCAAAATTGATATATTTTTTATTATCAATGTATTAAACAGGGCGCCAGCTGCTTCTTTATGTTTCTTCAGTTTTTAAGTAAAGATACGGTCTGGTACATGAATCATGCTTTATTGTAACTTTCATATGTATACTTGGAATGAAATCGCTGGCATCATTTATTAGTAAAATATTAAAAAAAAATATTAATAATGTATATATATATATATATATAAATTCCGATAAAGGTACAATTATTTAAGTCATAAGAACTATGTAATTTTTGACAAATTTCGTTTTATGGTAGAATTTTAAAAATAATTTTCATTATTATTATTGTTTTTTTTCTTTCAAAGTCAGAATCTTTTCATCGCCAATGTATTAACCAACTTATCAGTTTCGTGTCTCGAGTAAAGATCTGGTCTGGTACGTGAATCATGCTTTATTGTAACTTTCATAGATTTCTTTTCTTGTAATGAAACCACCGACATCATTTATTAGTAAAATATAGAAAAATATTAATAATTATAAATATTTATAAACTACAATAAAACCCCTTCCAAAATCTTTAAGAACCCTCTAATTTTTGTATAGGTTTCGTGCTGTTTTAGTGTTTTAAAAATAACTGGGTATTTTTTTTTTTGAATTCGCATCTCATTTATTATTAGTAAGCAATTATTTACACTAAAGAATGTCAAATAAATATGATTGCTGTAGTTCTTTAAAGCAGAATTTTATAAATTGAAATAGCGATGAAATCCATTTAACTTCTAAAAATTGAACAGGTATGCCGATGAATAGAGAAATGTTTGATAATGGTGTTGTTGGCGAAATATTTGTTATGCCAAATAAAAAGGAATATTCGACAAAGATACTAAAACCAACGAAATTGTCATTAAATTGTAATCTATTATAACCAAAAATAAAACACATAAAAAAACAAATAAATTACAAAAATTCTTAGCAGTATTGTTAAATTAAAACATCATCAATAACTTTAAAAATTGCAGTTGAACTGCAAAACGCATGCTGATTTTGGAGTTCTAAGAATAGAAAAAAAAATTTATTAAGAATTATATTATAATACTCTCTTGGAAATATCATTAAGTTTCTGCATGTCAAAATTAACTTCCACAAATATTATTCGACCCACTCTTCTTACGAATTTCAAACAGAAAGTATGTAATTGGATGAAATACGAAATTCTAAATGCATAGATGAAACGTACCCATTTTTCCACAGTCTACAATAAAAACATGTATTGCATTTACCACAAATCACTTTATTGAAAAAATAATTAAATTCAAAGAAATTTTTCATAATTATTTTTTAAAAACATTTTCAAGAATTACATTCTCTTTACAACGATGAACAGGTCTTATGATACCAAAATTGTTCCAAAATTGCCTTTATGCCTATGTTCCAAATTGCCTCCAATTGCCAAATGCCTTATTTTCCATTATTGCTTTATGTTCCAAAATTGCCTTTAATTGTAAAAAAGAAACCCTATAAATTTTTCAATGAATTCCTTACACATTCTGCGACTTTCAAATAATATCATAAGATGTGTAACCTTTGATCTTTCTGTAAATAAGTCTTTTTTTTTTTTTTTTTTAATTTTTATAATGGAAATTGACATCATATATATAATGGAAAAGTAGACCCATTTGATATAAGTTCATCATAAGAGCATGCAATTCAATTACAACTATTTAACTTAATAAAGAATTCAACAATACTGGAAAATTGATAAAAAGTTTGAATTGTTTCTATAAATGAAAAGTTCAATGACAGTTTCAATATAACTTTGAAGCATTACAGCTCTTTTGGGATGATGAATAAACACTCTTTCATAAAGTATAGAATTTATATGTGTGAAAAAGAAATTTTCGTGCATATTCTACAATGCACTCCAAATGCGACTTTCAAAACACTAAATTAGTGGATGTAACATAAAAATCTACATACATTGGGAAAACAGGCATGTTTCTTAAATTTTTGTGACAACAACACACATTATAATCTTCATTATTATCTTAAATATAAAGTGAAATATAGAGAAACTTTCTCAAAATGCTGTTTTAATCATTTTAAGCAACCTAATTAATATAAATTACATTCCTTTTAGAACGATGAACACATCTAATGACATTGTACAACTTATATGTATAAAAATGTAATTCATATGTATTCCACAATAAACTCCACAAGCAACTTTCCAACTGAAATTAAGTCATTGAATGTAACACAAAATTCTACATACATTGGAAAAACAGTATGGAAAACAGTATATATGTTTCAAAACATATATACTGTTTGAAACATAGGAAAAACAGTATCCATGTCATCAGCGAAAACAGTATCCTGGAAAAACAGTATATATGTTTCAAAACAGGTATGCATTCTTTCTCAAAATGCTGTTTTAATCATTTTTAGCAATCTAATTAATATAAATTACATTCCTTTTAGAAACGATGAACACATCTAATGACACTATACAATTTATATGTACAAAAATGAAATTGTATGCAAATTCCACAACAACTTTCCAACTGAAATTAAGTCATTGGATGTGACACAAAATTCTACATACATTGGAAAAACAGTATGGAAAACAGTATATATGTTTCAAAACATATATACTGTTTGAAACATAGGAAAAACAGTATCCATGTCATCAGCGAAAACAGTATGTATATGTTTCAAAACAGGTATGTATTCTTTTTCTCAAAATGCTGTTTTAATCATTTTTAGCAATCTAATTAATATAAATTACATTACTTTTAGAAACGATGAACACATCTAATGACACTATACAATTTATATGTACAAAAATGAAATTCGTATGCAAATTCCACAAGCAACTTTCCAACTGAAATTAAGTCATTGGATGTGACACAAAAATTCTACATACATTGAAAAACAGTATGGAAAACAGATATGTTTCAAAACATATATACTGTTTGAAACATAGGAAAACAGTATCCATGTCATCAGCGAAAACAGTATCCTGGAAAAACAGTATATATGTTTCAAAACAGGTATGTATTCTTTCTCAAAATGCTGTTTTAATCATTTTTAGCAATCTAATTAATATAAATTACATTCCTTTTAGAAACGATGAACACATCTAATGACACTATACAATTTATATGTACAAAAATGAAATTCGTATGTAATTCCACAAGCAACTTTCCAACTGAAATTAAGCCATTGGATGTAATACAAAATTCTGTACATTGGAAAAACAGGCCCATTCCTCCAAGGTTCGTGATAACAGCACATACTGCAATTACTGTTAATTGCTTTAACGATCAAGTATTAACTAAAAACTGCACCTTTGGAGCCGCACCTTTTGTTATTTGAATGCAAAAGCATGAGTCGCTTTCCCACTAACGATCACAGGAATCGCTTCGAATTCATGGGAATTTCACCCGAACGATATAACCGATAAACCAGGGGGGTAGGAGGGTGTACCAAAAGATAAAACACTACAAGAAGGGAGGTAAGAAAAAAAAAAAAAATGGACATCGGCGTAAAAGGAGTTTCAATGCCTCACCTCAAGAAGCTCATTCACTTGAGGAATTTAAATGGTCCCGTCGCTTTTCCAAGAGCTATAATTTAGGAATCGAAATCTGAATAAGAGGAGAAATCAATCAAAAATTAGATCTGGGAAATGACATTGGAAAGAAAATACTTCCATTATCGAAGAGGGGGGAAGGGAAAATCCGCCAGTAGCAAATATGTTTTTTTTTTTTTTTTTTTTTCTTTATCCTTCTAATTTTTCGATCCTTCCAATCCATTTATTTGGTTGCGTTTTTTCCCTCTTTTATATTTTTATAGATAATAGGTCGTTATTTATACGCGAAAAAGAATATCAACAGGTGACATGGCATTACAGTTCGATTGACGGATGTTTGAGTGAGCTCTCCTGTAATAGGACTACTTGTGCGGTTTCAACCGTGGGCAGCTGTGGTAAAGGGAAGGACTTAAAAATTTAGTTTGGTAAGAGTAAGTTCTTCATGTACAAAACATACAATCTACCAGACGATCGCAGAATATACTCTATATTGCATTAAATAAATATGTTATGCTTGATAATATATTAAGTATTTGTATAAACTAATGACCTATTATCTAAAAAATATAAGGAGGGAAAAGGCAACCAAATAAATGGATTGGTAAGATGGAAAATTAGAAGGATAAAGAAAAACATATTTTCTACTTGTACAATTTTTGTGCAATAAATTCAATGAGTTGTCAACATACTTTATATTACTTTACATGTGTCTTCGGGTTCGTGTACTGGCCATGCCATGCATGTTATTAGTGGTTCGAATTCACTTTAAACCGTCTAATATGACAATAGAGCGTTGGACGTAGAGCTGTCAACCCTATCCAGTAAAAAAGAAAACATCTTCTGTCTCGATACCTGCCAGTAGACGCACGCCCTAGGCCCACCATGGGGTTGTTTCGCTAATGAAGAAGAATAAAGTTTGTATTCCTATTCTAAGCGATTGGAAAACAGAAACAGTGTATTTTATTTGGATTGATTTAATTAGCCCTTTCCAACACCTGTGAGTTTATGAAATAAAAACGTGAGTTAGAAAGATGCAATTAACCATTCACTGGCGTTTTATAAATACAATTAGAAGAACTTTTGATTCCAGTTATAAATAATTATACGTTGAAGAAATTTATTTCTTAATATTAGCATGCTTTCCATTTCTAATTGTCATAAAATCAGTTGGAAGAAGCTATAAAATTCAGCGAACAATAAAGTTCTGATCACGAATTAAGTCTGCCTATAACTTAGTATATCGCCCCTTATACTTTTCTTATGACTTGTTGGAAAGACAAACCCTGCCTACTTTCCGCTAGGCGAATTAAATGGTATTAAGAAAAAGTTTTTTTCTTATCGAAGATTGCGATAGGTTGGAGATCGGAATATAATATTACAACGAAATGACCATGTCTTTAAAATTATCGCATTTATAGCGATTATAGAAATTACATGTCATTATCGATGAGTTCTAAAGCTGCCGTTTCTCGCTTCCCATTGGTCCATCAGGTATGCTCCAAGTAACACCTGTTTTTTAACTTAAGGGTGGCGTCATATAAAGTAGCAATGAATATGAATTCGAATTATTATTATTATTATTATTATTAGTTCTTTTTGTATTTGTATTGTTTTTATTAACTGCTTGCTTATGCAAAGCGTTGATTAATTCTGTATAGTGGTAATTTATGAACCGTTTAGGGAATGTCTGGAATGGAATTAAATCATGCATTATAAAGTCATTGCGCTATGTTTATGATTATTTTTGTCAACGGAAATTTATCGCGATTAATTTTGAAAAAGTACACTTCAATTAATTGTCAATTTCAATTTTTTTTAATAAAAATGTGAACACTGTTAAAGATAATGTTATAAGCATTTTTATATGTAAATCTCTTCTTTTATTATCACAAAAACTATTCAAAAATATGTCTTCTATTGTTAACTTATCTAATGCTATTATGTCCTTGACAATAAATAGATAATTTAAATGTTATAATTTGAACAATATCTATATTTTTCCTTTGATTGAATAACAGATTGTTTTTTTAATGGTACTAATTATTTTCTGTTTTAGCTTAAAAAATTTATTATGTATAATTATTTAAGAATACACACATTTAAAGTTTGTTTCGATAACATACATTGATAGAGTTAAAAGTTTTTATGTTTTTAGAACTTTCATAAAATCTATTTCAGTCACATTTAAAAAAAAAATTTTCTAAAATTTCTTTAATGGTATTTTCAAATAAATACTATTTGAGTTATAATGTTATTTTTTTCCCACTTATGTTCTAAAAAAGTTCTAAAAAAAAGTTTATGATATATAATTTATTTATCAGAATGCTTCTTATTTAAATAAAATAAATGTTATCTGTTATAGTTTTTTGTTTAAAATAAATGTTATCTACTAAAGTTTTGTTCAAAATAAATGTTACCTATTATAGTTTTTGTTCAAAATAAATGTTATATACTATAGTTTGTGCTTAAAAAATTTTATCTATTATAGTTTTTGTTTAAAATTAAAGTTATCTACTATAGTTTTTTAATAAATGTTATCTACTATAGTTTTTTGCTTAAAAAAATTTATCTACTATAGTTTTTTTTTTTTTCTTTTTTAATAAATGTTATCTACTATAGTTTTTGCTTAAAAATATTATCTATTATAGTTTTTGTTTAAAATAAAAGTTATCTATAATAGTTTTTTTTATAAATAAATGTTATTTACTATAGTTTTTCTTAAAAATGTTATCTATTATAGTTTTTGTTTAAAATAAATGTTATCTATTATAGTTACATTAGTTGCTTTAAAACAATTATTTTAAAATTATCGTAATTCATTTTTTTTTTCTTCTGTGTTAATACCCAAAATTTACAAAATCACATTTTTTTTATCCTGAATTATTTTATGCAACTTTTAGTTTAAAAAATGACAAATTATAAAAATTGATTTGCGTTACATTTTTACACACATGTAATTCACTAAGGTTAATACTAACAGCAAATATTTTATTTTGTCAATAACATATTTTACATTACCGATGTTTTTTACATTATGCCTTACCTATAATACTACTCACTTTTACTAATTGTGCATCATACAATAAATATATGTTTAAAATAAAGTAGAACCAACGGGACGTTTTTTTTATAGAATCAACCGTTTTGAATATATAAGTAGAGCATATTAATTTTTATACGACTCAGTTTAAAATTGTTATTAAAAGATTTTAAGAAAAACAAAGAAATGTAATTTGTTAATGATTGGAAAACTAATAACATTTTATTATTGGGTATTATACTGAAAAACTTCAATCTATTTTTTTGAAAAAAAAATATAAACATGCAAGTTTATTTTAAACGAAAACAATCATCTTTTTTCCTTTCTTTTTCTATCTAGCTTCCCTATTTTTCATTTTAATAAATTGTCATTTATTTCTTCATTGACGCTTCAGCCAAAACATTCAATCTCTGTTTATTATATTTCTATCAGATTTTTTTTTTTTTTCACAGTGAATATTTCCAGTAATATTCTTTGAAAAAATACAAATACAAAGCAACCAAATTTACAGTTTTCTAACAACAGGATTGAAAAATACCTTCGATATAAAAATGTCAAACGATAACAGACAAAAAAAAAAAAAAAGAATGTTTTGAAAAACCCGAGGGGAGAAATATTCGGTGGCTAAAATAAAACAAAAACTCAATGAGTTGAGAAGTATTCCAACAAAAAAAACAAAACGATGATGGTTCAAACTGAAGATAAAAAAAAAAAAAAAAAAGATTGAAAATGAAGCAAACAATACCAAAAAATCAACTGACAGAGATATGCCAATTAATTATATTTTTGTTTTTTGACAAGCTGCGGTAGCAGATTATTGTATGCAGCATCCTTAGTTGATTTTTTTCATTTATTTTCGTTTTTTTTTTTTTTTTTTTTTATGCTTCGGTTTTTTTTTTTTTTCCCTTCCCAACATAAATATAAAGCCAGCCTCTTTGCAAAAGACCACGAATCGAACTTGTCTATTGGAATTAATTAAAACGTCTGGAATTATTTGTTTATTATTTTTTGTTACCTCTATCCCTTGCTATCATCTGCGATTTTTCTTTTCATCACACTATGTCTATAGATATCTATATATTTATCCTGCATGAACGTTTCAACGAAAGGTATTTTTCTTCTAGCGTACTTAAGTAGTACCAACCGTAACAGCTTTTCTGAACACAAAAGAACCCGCAAAAGTATGTGTGTGAGCATGTGTTGGGGAGAGTAAAAAAAAAAGAAAAAAAAATTGTGGAGGGGGTTGAATAGGGGACATGAAGATATTAAACAAATAACGAAAAAAAAAAAAATAATAATTAATTAATTTCAACTCTACCGGTTTATGGTACCTCTCAAGTATGTTTCAAACGATATAAGAACGAATTATCATTCAACTTTCAAAACAAAGAGCAGTGAAATGAAGATGATGGTGTTATTAGCAACGTATGCGCGCATGTATGTGTATGTGTATGAATGAAAAGGGGGAAGATTTTTTTTTTTTTATCACGAGGGGAGGGGCCGTAGATGGTTAAATACCAAAAGTAAAGCTCAATTACAATATGGGGTGTGGTAAAAGAATTAAGATGCTTCGAAAAGAAGAGTAAAAAAAAAAAAAAAATCTATTAAAAACATCTCAATGTTCATATGCCAATAATCATGGTAAAAGAACTTAAAGAAAAATAGTAAGGAGTTAAATTTTGCGCTTAATACTGACATATTGTCAGCTTGAAGCTTTTTTCTTACAGTGAAGTGGTTTTTGGTATTTTTCTACAGTTTTTCTTTATTTTTCTTCTCTTAAAAATCTTTTGTGAAAATTATTTACTTATTTTATTTTTTTTTTTTTTAGCTATTCTTATCCCATCTGACGTTTGTTTTGCTTGAAGAAGAAATGGCTTAGGCTTTTAGATTTTTGTTTGATCCAATGATAGCCACACCCCATCCACAGAGTAATATTAGTTAAAAGATCAAAAGAGGATATTGAATATGACGTTTCTTCGTTTTTTTTATTTTGTTTTTTTGCATTCAAATCCCAAAGTTGCTAAAAAACAGAATTCTAGAACTCAAAAGTTAATTAAGCGAACACGACTCGTCAAATTTCTTTTAAGAAAAATTACTGAATTAGGAACGTAAATCATAGTGAGTTTAAGAAAAAAAAAAAATTAACAAAAAGGTGAATTAATTATTTTTAATTGATTATTTTTTATCTTTTCACTGTTAAATGTTAAAAATTAACGAGTTAATTAAGTTCAAAATTTATATTTTGATATTTAAATTTATCGAAGTCTTTTAATTCAAATTTAATAATCTAATGATTATAACTAAATCTAAATAATTAATTATTTTTATTTTTAAATGAATATTCAATTGATTTTCGAATTTAAATTGTATCTGTAAATCACTGTAGTATAGTTTGTATTAAAATAAAAACAAAATTTTCATTGAAATAGTTAAGATCAATAAAAACTCTGATTTGAATTTATCTATTGTAATTAGTGGATTTTAATTAGAAATTAAGATTTTTTTATAATATGCAACAAAAAATTTAAGATTTCATAAAATATTTTCCATTATTAATTAACAATAAACAATAACCTATCGTAAATTTTCTTTGCTAATGATTCTTAGGTCATTTTATATTGCACATTAATGACATTTGCAAATCTAACAAAAACAGGCAATAAATTCTCGTATCATATTTTTATTCAAACGAAATAAATTCTAGTATTTCAATTCAAATAAAGTTCGATATTAAAACTAAACACCTTCATTTTCAACATTTAGCAACAAAAAACTATTCGTTATATATTAAATCTTTTTTTTTTCTAATTGGGATTTAATTTCGTAACTTTTCTCATTTCGGAAACAATTACAAATGCATTTGTATTCAAAATGTACTAAACAGAAGTTACCGATAACTTAATTATTTAAGATAATTAAATATCGTTCTTCAACTTAATTTGAATAATTGGATTATTAATAAAGAAATTGAATAATTAGATGACGAATAAATAATCATTAATTCCATCATAAGTTAATTTTTTTAATACTAAAATGTATCAACTGAACAAGTTAAGTTACAAAAAAATTTTTACCACATCTGTAATATAAATTAATTCTCACAATGAATTACAAAATGAATATTATGCCTAAACTAATTTAAAGTAGACGAAAAACTAATTACATCACTAGATTGCACATCTCCTGTAGATATTATGTTTTATCAAGTAAAAGGGTTCATCTTTTTTTATTCTTCCTAGTTAACGAATTGAGGTTTTAATTGAATCGTTTGATTTTATAAACGATTGCCAGATTTCAAAACTAGCATTTAATCTGATGATATAAAATCCTTAATAATAGATGTCGAATGAAAACATATTAATTTCATCGCATTATGTTTTTTTTTTTAATATTTTAAAATAACAATTGAATAAGTAAATATTTAATGTCTTATGTTTATTTAATGTTTATAAGTTATATCAAATTAAATTAGGAATGAATATTTTTATTAAAATAACCTTTTACTACATATAAAACAAGACAATTGTAATTAGATATTTGTTTTATATTTCTCCTAGTATTAATAACATTTTAACACTTATAGGTCTGGTGTTTAAAAATTAAGTCTATTATGTTTTTATTAGGTACATAAGCAGAAATAAAAAAATTATAATTAGTTCTCGTTTAATTAAATAAAAACTTAAATGTTTAATGTAATAATAAAATGCATCAGATAGTTAAAATACATTATTATTTAAACGAATGGTTAATATCAATCTTATGTAACAAATTATTTTATAACAATATCAAAGTTAACTGTTTTATAAAAGAAAGCTATCATAATTTTTTACGCATTATGTCTTCATATTTTTTTATAATCAAAAGTTCTTATATATTTTTAAGAATGCGATAAAAAAGCATCGTGCTTTTAAAACTTCCTATTTTTATTCACAATTGTAAATTAGATTCAAGTATTTGATTTTATAATATAACCCTAGTTTGAGTTGAATGAACCATTAAAATTGACTACATATATATATTTATGTATAAATAACTTATAAAATATGCATTGAAATTAACGTCTGGTATATATTTATATTGACGTAGAAAATACAATAATGTTGACATTAAATTTATTAAAGTTATTAAATTTAGTAGAAAAGTTGTTACAAATTTGTTGTAATTATTAAATACTATTAATTCAATGTTAACAGTTATTATTAAATTTAGTAATATGTTGGACTATGATTGTGATATTTAATTTTATATAAAGATAATACAAAATATTAATAGGAAATATTTACATATTAATATATGTGAAAGAAAATTAAAATGAACTCCTTTAAAATCTCAATGGAAGAAAATTGAATAATCTTCTAAAACTAATTCTAATAAATATTCACTATTGCAAACATTAATGAGTAACTAAGAAGAACAGTAGTGCTGAAATAGGAAGAACCTACTTGTCGATGGGGCCGTATATGGAGGAGGTGGCAGCCAACTCGTGGTGCGGTAGGTCTCTGCCGGCGCTAAAACATCGCCTATAGTGGAAGAGAGAGAGAAAACCAAAAGCAGCAGATCAGTTAAGCAGCAGGCAAAAAACACAACAAAATCATAAAAAGTTTATCAAGAACACAACTAAAGTTCAAAATAAATTTCAAAAAAGACACATGCAAACAATACTAATAATCCAAGTTCTGTCCACTCACCATTCTTCAAAAATAAATTTATTATCGATATACAAAATTACTGGAAATATTGTTTAGAAGGTATATTTTATGCAAAAGAAATTATCAGTTAGCGTTAATATTCTTAAGAGTTAGACAAAATTAAAGTTTTGAAAAATTATATTGTTATTGTTATTAGATGTCAGCAAATAATTGCAATTATATTTCTAATAAATTGTGCAAGAGTGTTTCTTTGTAGAAATAAGGACAATTACCTAATAATGGATTATTACTGATTAATGGATTAACAAATTTGAAAATGGAAATCTTGTTTAGACGATATATTTATGTAAAAAAATTATCAGCTAGCATTAACATTTTTAGAGTTAGACAAAATTAAAATTTTGAAAAAATAACACTATTGTTATTAGTTTTCAACAAATAATTGCAATTAGATTTCTAATAAATTGTGCAAGAGTGTTTCTTTGTTAAAATAAGGACACTTTTATGTGCATATTTATATTAATATAGTTCATATAAATATGAATAACACATAATTTATATAGTGTATATATTGCAAATAATAACAAATGTTAAAAAAGTTTCAAGAAAGTTTTACATTTTTTACAATAAAAACAAGCTTACAAATCACATAATGTAGGGTTTCTTGGATTAGCGAAGTATTAATTTTCAATTATAATATTTACTTTATAATTGCTTTTATAAACATTAATATGCAATTTCTTTATTATATTTTAGTATGTATATGTCAAACGAAAATGCAACGCTTAAGTGGACAAGACTTGGAGGAATATCATTCAAAAAAATGAGAGAGCATTCCAGATCAATCATTCTTTTTACAAAAATGCACAATATCAATTTCACAAGTCATACATATTAAGGAAAAAAAAATTAAATAAATAGTCTATAACTGAGTTCTCATGCTACAGCAGATTCTAGAGAGTTATGTATTGTGGCGCATGCGTGTAAGCTCATGCGGCTGCTGGACATTCACAAATAACTCCACCAACTAAAAGTATTCAGATATTCACTTTCTGTATCTATGGAGTCCAAACTAAAAATCCCATTTTATATTTTCGACATTATTTACACTATTTTATAATGGCACTTACACAATAAATTATTTAAATTATATTTAAAAATATTTTTTAATTTTTCAGGTAATTTTTAAATAAAAACAGTGAAATACAATAAGGGGGAATATAGATGAATAAGAAGAGAATTTTACTTAAAACTGTTATTTGATGAAAAAGGCGTTGAGGTTTCATATATAGCTTTGAAACTCAGTTAATAGCACATATAAAATCACAACATTTCAAAAATAGAAAAAAATGTTAAAAAGCATTCTTATTTTACGTGGTATATCTGATTAAATATTTTACTCAGTTCTTCATTTATTTAAAAACGTGTATTTAAATCCACTTTTATAACTAGTGAAATAAAGGTTAAATTTATATTTTCCTGCATGTGAAATTTTAAAATTTGGACAATATAAATCTTTAAAAAGAATTTGGTGTTGCCTTTACACTACAAATATACGTATCATTTTTAATTATCAATATAATGATTTCATTAAAAATAAATAAGGTTAAAAGTATACTATTTTTTTTTCCTGATTTTGAAACAATAAGCCACATTAGATTTACGTCTTTTTTAATAAAAGTAAATAAAAATGTGTTCTGCATCCCTATATTGTTAATAATTTTATATATTATTTTTAGTAAAAGATGGTAATTAATCAATGTGATCCAATAATAAAAATATATAACGCATATTAAAAACAATTATGAAGATAAACAACCAATAATGTGATTAAATTGTAACTAATAGCGTTGATGTTTTTGCAATAATTCTACCAGAAATCTAATAATTGTAACATTTTATACCAGAAATAATAAATGTTGAAATCATTTAAAATTTCTTTAAAAATATAGCTATCAATTTATGCATATATTGTATAAATTGCATAATCAATATATTGCATAAATTGCTTAATCGATTAATCAGCTTATCCAATATCGATAAGTTTCGATGTTACTGCAAGGTCGATTGCCAGTAGGCTCATTGAAGATTGACCGTTGAATACTTACAACAGTGCTCATCACCCCAGTTACGATATATCTGGGGAATTTACCACCCCGGCTAAAGAGAGGGGTGCTCACCCCTCAACAGGGGTGGGAAATAGAAAACAAAAATGCAACAAAAGAGAAAGAAAAAATAAATACAGCTATCGATCTTTCGTCACCCCCCCTTGTATGAACATAGCCGGATAATTTCACGTTTGTTGCAAACTACAATTATTTATTTACCTTAACTTCTTTTGTTGGTGTGTTGCTGTTTGTTTGAAGGAACATCATAAAGAAACACCTGGAGATCTAGCATCTGCGAATTTTACACGTCAAGTAATAAGTATTCTCTAAGATCATGATGTATTAAAGATCTTTTTTTGTGTACCTTATGTGCAGATGGAATTTCACATATGCATTACATACATAAATGGATCGTCCTTTTTATTGAGTCTAAATATTGTAGTTTTCTGTCTGTTAACACATATTATTAACATTTCAAAAGACTAAAATTAAAGTTAAATGAAAATAAAGTAAAATTAAAGTTAAAATAAATAAAAGTAAAATTAAAGTTAAAATAAATAAAGTTAAATAATTAAAGTTTTAATGTAGATAAAAACTGGCAGATGTATTCAACTGACAGATGAGATAATATTATCTTTTATTAACGTAAAGTATTGAACGGAATTTTAAATAATTATTTTCTAAGCCATGATGAATTTAATAAAACATACAATTTTATCATCAATGAATAGAGAAAATTCTAAGCGTGTCTTAACTAAAACTGAGAATTTTAGTTATTCTTTATGTTTATTACAGTCTTTTTCAGGTATAACAGCATTAACGAAAAGAGATATGGTTTTAGTATGGTAAGTAGAAAGAGATTAATATATAAAGCATGAGAAAGGCATTGGTATTCAATGATGGAAAAAACACTAGCAGATAATTAACTATGTATTGCAAATAAATTTAGAATTGCATATTTTAATAATACTATTATTCATTATCAAAGTATTTCAATAATCTAAAAGATACTTTAATAAAAAAATTTGAACAATGATTTTTGTTCAATCAAAAGTGTTTATTATGGTATATTAAATTTGTAAAGAAATAATAAAATAAAATCAATCTAAAATTCAAAAGTAGTTCAACTTTTGATTTGGCTTAAAATTAAACACTGTTTAAAATAACTATTATCAAAAATTTACTACATTTTAAAAAATTCACAGTATTTCAAATGGAAAATTTTGTGAATTTTAATATTTTATTCGGTGCAGATAATTGATTGATTGCTTGGGTTGAATGTTTGCTTTTATTATGTTTTTGAAATGTATTACTAGAAAAATCTGTATTTTCACGAATAATATGTTTAACATAGAAAAAAAGAAAACATACAATCATTAGCAAACAAATATTAAATATAGTACCTTTATTACTTTAACCTACTAAATATCTTGTATATTCAACAAATGCCCTAGCAAATTCAACAATGCCTTGTATATTCAGTGATGTTAAGCAACAATGCCTTGTATATTCAGATGTTAGCAACAATACTTACTTTGTGATGTTCAGTGATGCCGTATATATTTAATGAGTTACGTTAATGCAATTCAGTGATGTTAAACTAATAATCAAGAATTCAACTATTTATAATTTCAAATCAGTGATGTTAAGCAAAAATATTTTTTATCATGTTATAAAAGTTCGATATTGTAATAATCAAGAGAGTGTAAGATTTGAAAATTGCGTAAAATGCTTTTTATCACGTCATAAAATGTCTTATATTAATCCATCACCATCATAATAAATTTAATCAAAGTTGGGATAAACTGCAAATCGTTAAAGACGTATTTATTAACTGAAAAATAACGTTGACTAATTTAAACTATCCCAGCAAAGCTACATTCAACAATAAAATCCAAAAGGAAAAAGACAACAACTTCCTCAATGTGATAATGTGGTGTATGATTAATGAATCAAATAACTGTTGACAGCAACATTTCTAAACAACAACAACAACAATAATCAAAAGCAATGAAATAAGATAGCGATACATGATTGAAGGAAACCAACTTTCTACGATTTCCACGATTCTTCAGTGCTGGTTACAAAAACGGCCTGTTGTAAATACATTTGTCATCGTTTTCCAAACAATTATACATTCGTACTCTAGCAATCCCTCTGCTAATCAGCAAGCGCAACTAATTTGTGACGTCACAATCTTGTCGATGAGAGCGTTACAAGTGCCTCGTGGTTTTCGTCACGTGACGCCGGGGATTGTTGCGTAAACAGATAATTTAACCGAAAATGTTTCCCATCTGTTACCGGAAACAGACGCACTCTATTTCCGGTTCTTACGAATTGGGTTTTTAATCGGAATTCGGGCAATTTCGCCAGATTTCGCCCAAACTGGTAAAGCTGACTAACGACAATTTCAACAAGCAAGAATCAATGATCAAGAAGTGAATTAATTGCAATGATGAAAATGATTTTTTAAAGTATTTTCTTAAATTCTAATAATATTGAAAAATTTTTTTGTATTAAATGCTGATACATCACATTTTGTTTTAAATTGATTTCAGTTGATTTTTTCCCAACTAAGTATGAAAATGTGAAGCCTCAAACAAATAATCTTTTGGGCAACTAAAAGAAGACCTTAGCAAGTAATTTTCTTTTGGTTGAACAAAAGCAGACATCATCAAGAAACCTTTGCTTGTTTGTGATCATTTGAGGTAACCTTTATCAAGAAGTTTTAGCTTGTTTGATCAAGAAATCGATTAATTGTAATGACGAAAATGATTTTTTAAAAGTATTTTTCTTAAACTCTAATAATATCCAAAAATTATATATTAAATGAAATTAAACCACATTTTATTTTAAATTGATTTCAGTTGATTTTTTTTTTCAACGAAGTGTAAAAATATGAAACCTTAACCGGATCATCTTTTGGTTCTCTTAAAAGAAGACCTTAACAAGGAATTTTCGTTTGGTTGAACAAAAGTAGAAATCATTAATAAACCTTTGGTTGTTTGTGATCATTTGAGGTAGACTTATCAAGAAGGTTTGGCTTGTTTCGAACTTTCATCGATTCATAGAGCCCCCATTTAATTAACTTTTGAGATAAATCAAGTAAAATAAGAAATATATCCTACCACAGAGGAATTTTAACTGAAATATTTAGCAGAAATATACAATAAAGCCAACACTGAATATGAAATTTCCTATCAAGTAAGATAAGAAATACTTCTTATAACAGAGGAATTTTGACTGTGAATTATTTTAGCAGAAATATACAATAAAGCAGGCATTGCAAAAGAAAATCACTATCATTTTGAACTTCCAAAATAACGTAAATGGATATTAATAATTTGATGTACATTAACATAACTCTGGACGATATTGTTATAACGAAGACAGAATTTTTTCAGTTTTTCTGCTATATGAGTTAAATTTATGTAACAGTTCATAATTTAAATTGTCAGAATTGAAATATTTTATGAAAATCTTAAAGTTGTTTTTATTTATGTAATATTTATTAAGCTGCATCTCACAAACGAAAAACAATATTAAATTTATAAAATTTTCAATAATTTTGATTGAAAGACATACTAATTTTTCATATAAATGCATAAAATGGTTTAGTTCTTAAATATATTTCTTTCGTTATTGTGTAGAGCTTACATTCATTTTAAAAATCAAAAGTAGTATCTCTCATCTGCGTTATTCATTTAAACTTAACATTAACATGATAAAGTAATAATATTTTTTATTAAACCTAATCATGTCAGTTTATAAAACTTAGCATTTCTAGTTTTAAGTTGATTGATATGATTAGGCTTAATAAAACAAGATTAAGTTTTTTTTTTTAACTCTTCGAGTATTAACACTTTTTGTTAAGTGTTTTTTTTTTTTTTTTTCCGTCATGAAAATATATATTTTTTTTACTACTAACATAAAGGAAATATAAGCCTAACTTGTTGCTTATCAATTATTATCATCTCCAGATACAAATAATATTTTTACGACAGAAAGCATTAAGCTAAATTAATATTTTTCACAGACACTCAAATTACATCGATTTCTCATTAGCAATGCAACAGAAGTCAGAACAAAATCATTCCAGTAAGAATCGTAACTTCCATATCATCCACACACACATACAAAAAAAAAGAACCATAACTTTTTCTCGAAGCATTTATTAATTAATAAGACTTTCGCTCTCCAAAATCCAAATAAGCATGCAAACGAAACCATCTGCCGACGTCATAGATCATAATTCCGAATGCAAGCCAAGAAACCTACGCTCTCAGAACAAGAGCCCTTCTCAGTCTATTCCCGGATGAATAATTACAATCGTATCTGACAACTGCAAGCTTTGTTCACCTGTGAAACCAAAACCTCCGCTAATTCAGTTCACAATCATTTAGCGGGGAACATTTTTTTTCTTCTGTTCTTTCTCTCCTTACCTTTTTATAAACAGATATTCCATTTCGTTCTTTCTTGCTTTTACTTTTACTTTTTTTTTTTTTTCGTTCGTTTGTTTGCACTTACTCAGATTCAAAAACTAAAAAATACAACACGCAAGGTGGGATTTTTTTTTTTTTTTTTATATGTATGATGCGTCTAATTTCTTTTCCGTAAATACCACCCGTTTCGGCTTTTGTCTCTTTCGGACGTTATGACGTTTGTGGTGAAGTGGTGCAATGATTTTTGTGAAAGTGCAAGTCCAGAACGTGTAGAATGAAATGGAAGTTTTCGAATTTAATTCATTTGAACTTCAAGTTCTAAAGTATTTAGCTTAAGTTTTGTTGTCTACATATTTATAGAGTGGGGATTATTGTTTACTAAAAAAAAATTATTTATATGTATTGTTTGTATTTATGTCTTATGTATTTTATTTACGTTATTATTATTTATGTATTTTGTCTATATTATATATTGTGTGTAAAAATTATTTACGTGTATTGTCTGTATTATGTACTGTCTGTATAAATTATTTATATGTATTGTCTGTATTGTCATGTTATTATTTATGTCTTATGTATTTATGTTATGTTATTTATGTATTATGTATTTTATCTGTATTATATATTTTTATAAATTATTTGTACTGTATTGTCTGTATGGTTTTTGTTAATTGGAACGCATTAAGATAAACATATGTGCTGTTGACTATGGTATTGGAAAGATTTGCACCAACCTTACAACTTACTTTAATACTTATGTAAGGAATTAGTTTGTATTAGAATAATGTTGCAAACAGTTCTGTATAAGTATTGAAAAAATATATCTGGTATCAACAACGCAACGATTATTTCATGTTATTGTTCTTTAAGCACAACTTGATGTTAAATAATATTTAAATTAAATGGAATGATTTAAATGAAAATTAATTTATAATAGACGATAAAGATCGAAACGATAACGATCATGATCATGATAAAGAACTAAACCCATACTGCAACAATAAAAAAACAATCCCATCCATATTTATGTCAATTTATTTTGTATCGAAATTTATTTTCGATTAATAAATTGTTTCATTTTTCTATGTTAATGATATATAGAATTCCCACAGTTCAATTCATTTAAAATATAAAATCACTTACGTTTTACTGTAGATACATATATTAAATAATTTTTATATTAAAATTAATTTCCAATTAATACTATGTATTTAAAAATCTGATATTTTTTAATATTACTTAATTGAAAAATATTTGATAAAAATTAAGATTGATTGTAAATTAATCTTAGTTTAGTTAATCAATTAAAATTAATATTATTACTTTCTCTTGTAATTATTTGTACTTGTTTAAAAGTTGCCTCTCATTCAAGCTTAAAAATATAAATGAAATCATTTATATTTTTAATGACTTTTTAATCGATAAACGCAATATGTTCATCACGTTTCTTTCTATCTAGATGATAAGTTTAAAATAAGGCAACGCAGCATAACAAAGAGAATTGCGTTATTGGGATTAAAGAACCATGCGTGCTTTTATCATAAAATAGAATTAGATTAATTCAATTACCGCCAGCAGTTTTTCTTTAACTTTGTTAAGGAGATGAGTTAATTTTAGTTTTTAAGTCAATTATAGAAATTAGCTTTCAAATTTTCATACCGAATTTTTTTTTATACTTCTTTTTAAACTTGCTGGTTTTTTTTTTACTAAGTTTTGATGAAATTACAAAAATTATTATCGATACAAATATCTTATATTTTAATTAAGTACTTAACGATAAACAATTTATTAAACACATAAAATTACTTTTCGTGGTAATAAAGTAATTATCAGAATTTAAGTATACATTGGTTATATCTGTAAAATATTCATTTAAAATACTGTCATGATCACAGACAATTAATCCAATGCTTACAAAATTTGTCTCATAAAGTATTATGGAAAAGCACTAAATTGGTAAAACAATTTATGACAAAAATATTTTTTTTTAAATATTTGATTTTCCTGTCCTATATAAGGCTGTAACTTTTCTATATTTTTCTATAAGTTTATTTTAAATTGTCTTACAATCCTTATACAAAAACCACAAATATAGTAAAACATATTATTTTATTAATAGTTACTTATTAACTCTTTTTAATCTTATTAAATAAAAATAATTTCTAATATAAAGCAAATACTTCCACTAATATAATACAAATTTAAAATCTCCTATTCATATAAAATTTTCATAGCGATTCTTTAAAAAAAAAGGTTTATTACAATATAAATAGAAACATTTCTACTGTTAATTTGAAGTCTTCTTCAGTAAGGTAATTGCAAACTTATAAAAACTATGATTTTTTTAAATAAGAGTTTTTACAGTTATATCAACTTAAAATAATTTTTTTCTTCATTCAGTTAATTAAAAGTTTCATTTGATAAAAAATTTATATTGCAATTTTTTATAATCAAGATTTTTGGACTGAATAAATGAAACATGCTGTAGAAATTATGCAATGTTAATATTTTTTGATAAATAGCATTGACTATACATTTTTCTGCACAGGATCATTTTTTATCAATATTCAGGATAAATCAAAGTATGTTCACAATCGTATCCCAATTTTGAATATTATCTATTTATAACATTGACTATGCATTTTTTAAACAGGATCACTTTTTACCAATATTCAGGGATAAATCAAAGTATGTTCTCAATCGTATCCCAATTTTGAATATTATCTATTTATAACATTGACTATGCATTTTTCTGTACAGGATCACTTTTTTTTTACCAACATTCAGGACAAAACAAGTATAACCACTATCGTATCCCAATTTTGAATTCTTGAATATTGCACAGGATCACTTTTTTGAATAACAATCACAATTTTGAATACTCAATATTATACGTTTTTCTGCACAGGATCACTTTTTATCAGTATTCAGGATAAATTCAAAAGTATGTCCAAAATCATGTCGCAATTTTGGATTTTCTCTATTTATAACATTGACTGTATATTTTTCTGCTCAGGATCATATTTTTTACCATATTCAGGATAAACCAAAGTATGTCCATAATCGTATTCCAATTTTGATTACTCCCTATTATACATTTTTCTGCACTAGGATATTTTTACCAATATTCAGGATAAATTCAAAGTATGTCCATAATCGTATCGCAATTTGGAATATTCTCTATTTATAACATTGACAAAAACATTTTTCTGCACATGATCATTTTTTTTTTACCATACTCAAAGTATGTCCACACATTCGTATTCCAATTTCGAATATATTCTCTAGACCACTTCTCCGAGAACCAGCTCACTCGCCTCTGCTTTTGTCATCTGATTATTTCTGTTTTTCTTAACTCATTTTCTTGATCTCGACCTTCTCTCTCTCCGAGCCCTCCCCTCTAACTCCAACGAAGCTTGAAAATGTGGTACGGAGTGCAAGAAATACGTTAATCAATATTAATTACGTTCGTTTGTATTCAAGGCACATCTTCTGTATTTGCTCAAGCTTAGCTCCTCTGACAGTTCTATAAAGTAATGAAATTTTCTACTTAAGGATCGGCTTTTGTTTTCTCACCGCTCAGACGAGTGCTTCTTCCTTGAATATGCGGACTTTGAGAGAAAAAAATTAAGGGGAGGGTAAAGAAATTTCGCACACATGCACACACCGAGCCCATTCGTCATAGCTACCATATCGCTTTACGCGTTTGAATTCATTGTGTTTTTCTTTTTTTTTTTTTAATTTTCTTTCTTTTTTTTTTACTTCTTCTAATCTTTCTTTCTTTCTTTATATGTATTTGTTTTTTATTACGTAGCACGAATTTGAACTGCCCCCTACATCTCTCAATTTAACTCCACCACTCTTTTTTACCATTTAAGAGCATCGTCTTCTAAATGCTCGGATGAATTGAAATGTGTTCCTTTAAATGTTTTTAAAAGTCTTCTTTCGATTTTGTTTCTTTCTGTTTTTCTTTTTGGTTTTGTTTCACTTATCTTTTTTTTTTTTTTTTTTTTTTTTTTTTTTTCGTCTGCACATTGTTGATTTTGGTTTGTTCACGGATTGGTCTAAGATAAAGGTTTTGCAATTAAACAAATTTGCAAACAGATCTCTCTTCGTGGGTTTTTAAATTGCTTCTGACTATGTTGCATTAATTTGTAAATGCAATTTAAAACAGCTGTATTTTTGTAATTTTACGTTTAGGAATAATTTACTTTTCAATTCCAAGATTGAAAATATAATCAGTATTTAAAAAAATTAAATAAATAAAAAAATTTAAATTAATAAAAAATTAAATTATTAATTTATAAAATTGAAAAACATTTTATTGTAAATTGTTAGCAATGCCTCAATTTATCTGGGACAATGACTTTTGCAATTAAACAAATTTGTAAATAAAATTCTTGGACTTTTACATTGTTTTTGTATGTCAGTGTTAATTCAACCATAATTTAAAAACTGTATTTGAAATTTTGCATTAGGAAAAAATTAGTTTATTTTAAAATTTAGATGTAATAAAAATTAAATTATTATTGCATAAAATTTTATGAGAGTTAGGTTTAAATTGATTGTTTTGAATTATTTAAGGAATTATGTGCCATAAAAATCTTGCTATTTAAGGAATTTACATTAAGACGTTATTTATGGGTGTGTTAATTGTAATTAAGAGTTTGAAAAAACTACAATTAAACGATTAGTTTTTAGAAATAATTTTTTATTAGCTTCTTTTAATTTTTATCAATAAAAAATATTAAAAAAACTCACTAAGTTTACCTCAATTGTATACATATTATTTCTTTAATATTATTAATATTTTATATAAAATTCGCTAAAAAAATATTTTTAGTCACTTAATTATATAATAATTAATTTAAAACTGTAACGACTAACATAAATTAAGTTATATTATTAAAATTTAAAGTCAAATAAAATTTAATTTATAACTACAAACTGTATGCTTTCTATAAAACTTAACTTGGAATAGAATACAAGTGATTAAATTTATATATCTTTAAGAATTCTTAAGATATTCTTTAAGAATTAACTAAATCAATTTATCGAGTTAACCGAATTTAGCATATAATTAAAACTACTAACTCTTTATACCGTTCTTATGCATTTTTTTCTTTTATTTTTTAAAATTTCTTTACAAAAAAATAGTAATATTAAAATAATAAAGACATAACGAACAAAAGAGAATTATCTTCGTTTTAACGTGTTAAAAATAATTTGGTTGTACAAAGGAAATTAGAGCTCAATTAATTTTAATTTTTAAACATATTTTATCTTCCTACTGTTAAGCAAAAAATCACACGGCATTCCACATATTAGAGATTCTGTTTTGTATGTTTTTTTATGTGCATAAATTATTGTTTGCAAAAAAAAAAAAAAAAAAAAAAAAAAAATCTGTACTTTCTAATTTTTAATACTATCTAATTAAAAAATAGCAATTTTAATTTCTCCAATACATGGGAAACTGAACTTTTAAGTATTTAATTCAGTAAAATATTTTTTTTATTTTTTAGGCCTTAATAAACTTTTAATTTTTAATTTTTTTATGACGACTTGTAATAAATTATAAAAATATTGGAAACTTGAAGAGAAATTCTATATTTATTTAACAAAAATAAATGTTGAAAATTAATTAACAAGAAACATTAATTTTTTATATTTTGCAAAATAATAATGTTTGACAATATTTTATCTCTTAAAAAAAAAAAAAAACCGAATTTTTTTCCCCTTTACATTTTGTCTTTAACTCTCAATTCTATGAAAAGGAGATCTACTCTTTTTTTTTTTAATAATTCTAAACGTTATTTATTTTACTGAAAGAAAAACTATGATTCTTTAAAATTTCAAAAAAAAAGGTTTTATTACCTTATTTCAAAGGATTCTTTATTAAAAACTTTTTTTTATCTTTCTGAACAAATTTTAAAAGTGAAAATTACAAAGTAAAACGATATAAAATTATACTTTCAAGAATAAAAGCCTATTATAAAAAAATCCCCAAACTTTTATATTTTCGTACCCGGGGCCTGATGACCTAGTAGCTAGAGCTCTGGCGCTCGGTACCACAGAGTTCGAGTCCCAGAGGTGCCATGGATGTTTGTAGTGATTCGGAATCCACTTTAAACCGTTGGTCCCGGTCTAGTATGATCGTACTAGACTTGTTACTCCGTGTTCGTAGCTTATCTTCAAGCTACGCCCCCCTGTAGTGCTAAGTGAGTAACGTTAATTTCAAGGAAGCATTAGAAAAAAAGCTTTGCCTTGCTTATAGCATAAAAGACAACTGTATAAGTATTTGTCAGCTGCATTGGAAAAAAAAAAAAAACATTAAAATATCTTAATTTATTTTTAAAAAATATAAAAATAAATTTTCTTTAGGGGCCTGAATGGCCGAGTGGCTAGCGGACTGGCGTTCGGTACCACAGGTTTCGGATTCGAGTCCCGGCGGTGCCATAGATGTGTGTAGTGGTTCGGAATCCACTTTAAATCATAGTTCCCGGTTCCCACTTTAAGCCATCTAACATGATCGTAGAGCGTTGCGCGGGTAATGTTACTGCGCGTCTGTAGTTTATCAACAAGCTACACGCTCCTCCTAGCTAGTGTTAAGTGAGTAACGTCGATGCAGCGCTTTGCCTTAAGGCATCCAAGACAACTGTCTAAGTGTTTGCGAGCTGCATTAGAACAACAACAAAAAAAAAAATCTTACCCAAATGTGTAATTAGTTCCAACTTATTTTCAATTAAATCCCAAATCTATAGCACTACAGCAGCTCTTAAAAATAAAATAAAAATAATAAAAAGATCCCCCAATCTTTTAAAACCCTACACCCTCAACTGCTACACAGATAAAAACATAAAACCCTTTCACGGGGCGGAAACCCCTTGTTCCCTCATTCTATTGTCCTGGAAATGAGTCACCCGCACCCCACTGACATTCTTCCGAGGACGTTCAGCCCTGGTCCTTTACGGCAAGTGCCCACTGATGTACTGGTGCAAGTCCTCCAATTCGATTAAAGACAGATTCAGCGCCATGAATAGGGCTGTCAATGATAAATTATGCAAATTTTTTACTCATGAGCAAGTATGTGAATTGAATTTAAAATTTTTTTAAGCATATCTGAAGTAGTAGTATTAAGTAGTGAAGTATTACATATCAGAAGAAGTATTTTTTCATTTTGGTTTTCTTTACTTTGTTTTTGTTTTTGAATGTTTAAAATTCGTTTTTAAACATAAACAAAAATCTATTTAAATTTTGTTCATTTCGATTCCTTCTATTAGCTCACATTCTCCCTATATATATCTTGTTCAAATTTTCAATCGTTCATAAAATACTTTTTATTCAACCATTCGAGTTAAAATACATTTTTTTTGGGGACTTGCAGTGGAGGACACTCGATATTAATACAGTTTTTTCAAATATTAATTCAGTAATTAAATTTAATTAATTAATTTTTAGTTTTTTTTTTAAATTTCAGTTGCATATATCTACCAATAGATGGCGCCAAATAAACTTAAAAAAATGAATGAAAATCATTTATAAAGGACTTTCTGCAATATAGTGGGAAACAAAGTATTGAATTGACTTTTTTTTTTTTTTTAAATTACTTGTTATTGTGAGTCATTCAGTAAAATAAAACGATATAAACACAAAACACTCGAAATATTAATCGAAAACGATATAAACACAAAAGTTCATACAAGTGGCATTTCAGCAATAATAGTAAATTACAAATAATCGTATATTCAAGGATAAGTATTCATCGCATTTTCAGTTATAATATGCATTTTCTTGTCATCGCATTATGAAGGATTTTCAAGGGTAATTTATTTTTCAGTATTAAGATTTAATTTTACAAATGAAAAAACAGCGTTATTACATAGAGTAAAGTAATAACAAACTGCAACGTCTTTGTTTTCATGGTTGAGGAATTTTGTAGTTAACAGTTGTTCAGCTGATTTATATTTTTAAATAACATTAAAGTTTGGAGTTTGGACGTACCAGTTTGGAATTTCATGTGTAATTTAAAACATAACAATTACAACTTAATTAAAATTATTAGCGGAAAAAAATAGTGAAAATGCTTGAAATAAATGCTTAAAAAAGATATGTATGCCACAAGCCTTATTTTAATGATTTTTCATAATAAACTTACTTTTGAAATGAATTAATTTTTATCAAAAATGTGTTTAAAATAATCTCATGATATTAATAGCTAATCTCAATTTTAAATGATAAATAATAAAATCCAAATTTGAAGCGTATTTTACACGCAGTATAATGATATATTGGTGTATTTTGTTTAGGAATTTTTGTAATTAGTTTATTTAATTCTTTGTCCATGAATAAGATGGAATTATGTTCTTATAATTGTTAACTGCATTGAATTTATCGAGTTTCTGATTTTTAGCGCCATTATTTTTTATTTCTTATAAATATGCATTAAATTTAACTCTAAAAAAATTGTATTTCAGGCAATTCTTTATAACAACTATAAACACTGAAATTAAATTATTGCAAAAACATAAATTTGGCATACAAAGCCTTCAAACGTATTCACTATGAAATGCAAGCTTAAAATTGTTGTAGATTTATTTATTTTAACCTTGCTGTTGTAGATTTATCAAAGTACATTCTATTTTCTAAAAGACTTGCTGTTACTTAAAGTGTTTATTTATTTATTTTTAATGAAAAAAAAAACTTAACAATTATTTTTATAATGTATCAATATGTCGCTCAATTCAGAATTATCACTAAATATATAAGTAAAGTAAGGTAAATTAAAGTATAAGTAAAGGTAAGTTAAAATTTTCAGCTATGACAAAATAACATGGATATTCAAAGGTGGATAGTTTCTTATCATTTTTCCCAACATTTTTTTGTAAGAGAAAAAATAAATAAATAAAATATAAAAAAAAAAAAAAACACCCTTAAAAGGAATTAAAATGAATTTAAGGATAAGCATTAGTTCACAAATTTTTCACCTCACTTTCATAGCAATCTATTTCTCCAAAGAAATAGATTGCTATGCCTCTGATTAGAAATAGATTGCCTCTTTTTTTTCTCTAAAAGAAATTAAAATGAATTTAAAGATTTAAGGATAAGCATTAGTTCACAAATTTTCACCTCACGTGCACTCAGGGGTAGCTAGCGGGGCTTGCGCCCCCTAAAGCCCAAAAGGGAAATGCATACACGTGTTCAAACTTAAGACCACTTCCCCCTTTTTGCCCTATTGATGTTTGTTAAATATTCAATATTACAATTATAGATCAACTATAGTTAAACATTTAGTTTTTCTCATCCATGTCAATTTTATTTTCGTGCCTGAATTTATTGAATAAGCTGGCGTTTTTTACTGGTTTAATTTTATTAAATATTCATCGAAATATTGAATTGACATAAACTATGTAATCGATATACCGGCAAAAGAGAAAACAATATTGAATTTGAATTGACAATTTTATGTTATTTTTTAAGAAACTAAATTTTCAGACTTTATTTTGATGATCCCCTTCTTTCTAAGACAAAATCCGGCTGATCATTCATTCTTATAAGAATTTAAATATATTTAACAAAAAAAAGTTAATGAATCTTTTAAACTAAAATAAAGCTTTAATCCGTTACTCGAAACGAGTTTGAAAGTTTTAATTTGATCCTCGCAAGGCCACTATTGTTAATAATGCAATCCATTCACTACATATTAAAAAAAAACTGCATTGCTCAATCCCCCTTCCCTATTCTATAGTTTCTCTTCAATGGAAGACTACATGCACCAGTTTTCCCTTCACCACTGCCATAACGCGGGTAAACGTCGAATAGCCATCGGAATCATGTTTCTACAGGAGTTGGTCTGTTTCACGCCGATTAGTCCAACTTCTCCCTTCTCCCTACTGTCTGTTATCCTCTCTATCATATTTTCAACCCTTTCCCTCCCCCTTTTTTTCCACCTCTTTCCCCCCACGTAGGGATCTTGCATTCACCAAAACTCGGCAAGTTCAAGGTGATTCGAACAGTAGAAGTAGGAGCGAAAAAATTGTTCCATGCGATTTTTGAATCGTTCTGGTACAACGAGAAACAAAGGTTTCTTCTACCATGGACACGTCTGCAATATATCATGGATTTAAAGTCGAGATGCAGTTTTGATAAGGTTCGTAATGATTGTGTGTGATTATTGGATGTTGTTTGCTTGTCACTAGCATGCATGTTAAAGTGTATGAAATGTTTTGTTGGTGTAATCATTGAGGCGATGACTGAAGTTTCTGGTTGTGTTGTTTGTTGTTGAAATCTACCGTCGTAGTCAACGATGGAAAATTTATTGTTTATATATTTGTGGGTGAAGTTTTCCCAAAATTTGACTCTCTGGAGAATTTTTCACAGAGCGTTGGTATTATATCATTTAAAAACAAATAATTCAAGTAATATTAACTTTCAAGTTTTAGTGTTTATAGGAATTAATTGTTGTTTGAGGTTCAAAAGCTTTTAAACGATTTATAAATATCAAATGTTATATATATATATATATATATATATTTTAATTTTAAATAACTTTGAACAACGAGGTTAACTTTGATGTTATTTAAAAAGAGATGTAATGAAATCACATTTGAAATTAAAAGTTTGTTATAATGTTTATCCTTTAAAATTCTAGTTATTTAGCAAATGCAAAATTTAAATTACTAAACAATAAATGAAAATATATTTCATTGCAAAACCAATTTCTATACATATTCTACAAAAAATAATAATAATTGTAATTTATACGACTTAAACTCTTTTAAAACTATGCTAACAATATCTATGCTCAATAATAGCAAACACTGCATTATAAGAGTTCTTCGGTTGTATTTAATCATCTAAAATTTTTAACCAAAAAAAAATATTTATATTAAATTATTTACATCACCTTATATCAAAACTAGGTTTACCATACGAATACTAAGTTTTAATAACGCAGATTTCCCTACTAATTTTAATTTTATTCCAAAAGTATTTGTACACATGTACAACGAATGTTAAAATTCTAAGATGAAAATAATAAAATGACTTATAAATAGAAAAAACATACTCGAATATTATGTTTTTCAAAAATTTAAAGTGGGAAGTATTAAATTTTCTTTATTTTTAAAATTTGTAGGTTTTTTTTTTTAGAAAATAATATTTTTTCATAAATTTTGAAATAATGCACTGTAGAAAAGTCAGAAAGAAAGAAATTAAAAAAAAATTCCTTAATTTTTTTTTTTTCAGATTTCGAAGAAATTAAAATAGTGAAATCATAACATTTCTCTGAATTTTCACGGTCAATTTTTATACATATGATTCATAATTATGACAGTTGTAAAATATTAGGAAAAGTTTTTAGTTTAACACTTAACCACGTCTGCATTTTTTTAAAATTAGAAATAGCATTTTCGTAGAAATAAAATATCTTGAATCCCATTACGAAATAAAAGTTTATTAAAATAAATTTGTCCCCATTTTATTTAAATTAAAGAGAGTTAAAAGAAAGTTCTTAAAATTAAAATTTCTAATTGGAATTAGATAAAAGATGAAGTATTTGAAATGAAGTATTTGAAATTACATTAACAAAAACTAGAAACACTTTATTTTACAAACAGAAACGTAACATTACAAATAGAACATCAGTGATCCCAACACTACACTTAACTGAAAACTCTTTTTACAGATTTGTTCTTTGTCCCCTTTAGTGATGCCCCAAAAAAACCCTGGAACGCCTTCTCATTTGTCGGGGGTTCTCTGATTTCATTTTCGACTCCCCACTCTGCATTGCACCACCGACCCCTAAATTCACGTGCACTCCCCCACTCATCCTCCCTCAGCATTTAGCGCACGAGGTAGAAAAAAAAACAATGTTAATATAGAAAGAGAAATGCAGGCTGGAAAATATAAAAAAAAAGCAAAAATCCACCACAATGACTCATTGCGCTGATCCCCTTTATCTGTTTTCACTTCATGCCCGATGTCAATCCGTTCATTCATTTGTTCTGTTCCTTTCAAATTGGAGTTTTAGTTCTTAGCATCCCTTTCCTCCCCACCTTAGAAGGGGGGGACAACCATCCCCCTAAACTCTTGAGTCAGAGAAAGGGTTGGATTTGATTTAGAAGGGGAGCAGTGGAATTTTTTTTGTTCTCTCTCTCTCCCTCCTTTTGTTGGATTTATCAAGTTATTGGAGTGGAATCATTCAGTTGTCGTTTTGGATATGTCTGTTTCAGATGCGGTGTCCCTTGTGCTGGCACCATGCTATCGCCTACTGGCTTTGAAAAAGTTTGCTACTGGCAACTGTAGAGTTCAACAACCTTGCAGATGTTTGTAAATTTTTAAAAAAAAATTTTAGTTTCGCTGTTTTTAAAGGATTTATTGACAATGTTCATTAAGTGTTTATATGTCCCTAAAATTATTTCAACAATTTATTTTATTGTAATAATCTCAACTGAATTTTTGATAAATAAAGTTCAGAACTATTCCACTAACTTAAAACGTATTCCACTTTTACAAATTTTTCAAATAATTGAAATATTTTCAATGAATTAATCATATTAAAAGCCATTTTTACTAAAAAAGTTTGAATTCATTAAATTATTAAAAATTAAAATTATATTTTTCGAATATAGGCGTTTTCCTTTTTAGAAGAATGATCATTCTTTTGTTGTTTTATTAAACGTATGTTATTGTAAGTAAGAAGTATTTATTTTAACTAATATAATTTGGAAATCATTCTTTAAGAAAGTTACACTTATATATGTAAATATCATTATAATAGGAAGCATAATTTGTAAAGATATGAATGAAAACATAGTAGAAATACAGAAATTGTTAATATGGCATTTAACTATAAAGCGAAATTCAAAATTTTTCTGATATTGTTTGATCATAAGAAGAAATATTAAATTTTTAACAGTATGTACTGCTTCTTTTATGTTGATTAATCTATGAATTTAAACTCTACGTATATTTTCAATGTATAATGTTGATTAATCTATGAATTAAACTCTATTTCTACAATTTTTACGTATTTATACTCTATGCATATTTTCTACGTATTTACGCTCTCCTTTTGAGACAGAACTAAATTATGTTTGCAAATTTTAAACTGAAACAGTAAAATAAATAATTTCGAGATTTAGTTACAACTTGGGAGGCTATTTTCACATTTACTTTTGAAAGTGGTATGAATTATGTGCATATAAAAGCTTCATGATTTTAAATGCACTTGAAAATCTTATCAGATAAAATGTGAACTAATGATTGCTTTTAAAAGAGTTCAAGCTTTTCTGATAAAGAAGGTATTCAATTACGTTAGTTTAATATTCAAAACGGTTATAAAACAGTTGGTTGAATAATTACTTCAAGTATAAAAAAAAATTATTTTTTGTATGTTAGAAAAAAATAGAACTTTTCATTAAAAAATTTACAGATGATTATTGAATCTAATTTTTAAGGAATGTAAAATATGTGTATTGAAATTTTTAAATTACTTTCCATCACACAGTATAATTTTATAAATACAAAAATATCTGTAGTAAATAACTTATTTCCTATATTTAAAATATTACACTACATTAGTTTAATATCCTTTACATTAAAATAATGTATTTCTTCATTTTTAAAATGTATAAAAAAAAAAACATATTTTTGACTATAATAATATTGAGTTTCAAAGTTACTTATGCGAATTATTTTCGAAAATAACATATTGCATTAAATCTTCCATTGCCTGGTCTTTGCCTTTTTAAAAGTAAAATTTAAAATATCTTTATATCGTTTAAAATTTTTTTTTTTTTGTCAAATAAATAAAGAAAATCAAAATTCAGTTTTATTTTAAATGATTATTAAAAAGCGGCTAAAGATTTTGAATAACAATGATCACTGTTTTATGGAAATTTAATTCATTCTAATTTAACTTATATGCAAGTTCAATCGCCAAACCGCTTTTAGTAGAACATTGTACAGATATCAAAACCGACATATTACACTCTACACTCTATAACTCTTATTGGAATCACTGTGGTATAACTTTCAACGCAGAAATAAATTCGAAAAATTACAAAACATAACTTTCCTAATTAAAAAACATTAATATTACCATTTTCGGATACATGTAACAGTTGTTATCCCATTTATCAAACTTGTACTTCAAAAAATCATTTTGAAGATTAGTGGTTATTACTGTTTTTTGATTTGAAACAAAACAGATGTTGAATATCCAAGAACTACATAGAGTAAATTATTTTGAAGCTTTCATGATATGATAGCCAGTAAATCATTTCATGAAAGAAAAAAAAAATGCATGGAAACTTGTTCAGGACCGAATATCAAGGTCATATCTTCCAGATGTTCTGCCAAATTCTAATGCTCTATACTGCAGAGGATTCAACCATGGTAGACAAAACAAGGAAGTTAATATGGTTATTTGGTGAATAATTTTCTCGTATTTTAAATTCGAAGAACAAGAAAAAGAAAATGTATACTGTAAAAAATATCTACATTGCATAAATAAATTTGTTGATTCGAACACTGTCCATTGTAATTTTCTATTATTGAACAGCGGCAACAGGCGTATTTTACAACAGTAGTTATTTGAACGTTCTCTTAAGGTAATACCATATAACCCACACACATATATATATATGAGTGTGTGTTTAAAAAGAAATGTTATTGACTTTTAAAAACGTGAGATATATTTTGAACGAACAAAAATATTTTACATTAAAAACACGAACATTCACTCACAAGCTGTATTTTGATATATTAGATAAAAAAAAAAAAAAAAATCGTAAATGTTAAATTATGTTTGAAAATGATCTCGAATATTTTCTTTACTTTTATCAATAGCAAAAATGGGAACTAAAAATTTTTGAAAATTAATTTCATATATTTATGTTATTGTATTTTAAAACATTTTGACTTTCTTTTTCCTTTAGAGAAAAAAAAGGAAATAATTCTTAAGATATCTTGATGGTTTTGATCTAGTTCAATGATCACAAATCTATTGTCTTTCTTAATCTGTTTTTACAAATATGTAAAAGATATTTGAAGCAAAATTGCACTTTTATTACAATTTAGACACATTAAGTATGAAGTCTAACAATGATTAAAGAAGGCAAAGATGGAATATTACTGACGGTCAATAATTCTACCGAATTACCTACTATAAATCTGTCGCTTTTTAACTTCCTTTACAGGATTATTGTTCCAATTTTTATGTATCTTACTTGCAATGAAAGTAATTAAAAAAGCAAAATAGGAATTAATATAATTAATCGATATAAAAGTATCAAACTACCATTCTTTTGAATCGTATTCACATTTTTTACAATTCATTTGCTTTGAATTGTAAAAAAATAGATTACGATTAAAAGAATCTTCACTTGAAATCGAACTTGGGAAACTCTATATTACGAAATTTAAATTTTATTTTTAATTTTAGAAAGAAATCATTTTAACATTTTGAACTTTTCTCAACGTTTGTTAAAATAATTTCAATAGAAAGTATAAGAAACTACATTATCATATTTGCCTAATTGTCATTAATGGTTAAGAGTAATACAAATTATTATATTGATTTCAATATTTTAATTCTTTTTGCTTATAAATGTTTACAAAAGATTTCTCAAAATAAAAGAGAAGTTTATTTAAGCTATATTTGTTTTTAATACGTCTATTTCTATGTACTTTATTTGACGGCTTAAAGCGACGGACACAGGTTCCGGCGAAGCGCCCAATAGTTCCAAAGCAATGTGACCCAAGTTTGGTTAAATGAGTTTACAAGTTGAATTCATTCAATTCAAATGAAAAACTGTTAAATTGATAAAAATTAATTCGATTTAATTTTTTTTTTAAATAGAACCTTTAATTTTTATTTCTTATAAAACAGTTCTTATTAATTCTTGAATTTTAACTATTTACTAAAAAGTAGAATTGTTAATGACAAAATTAGTTACAATAATTATACAATTTAAATTGAAAGTAGCAATTAATAAACTAAAATTATTCTAACTTTTTATAAGTAAAGGTTACTTTTTAACTAACGATTTATTTTGACACATTTTCGAAATTAAAAAAACTAATAATCGATATAATTTATATAATGTTTCAAAACATCTGCAAGCAAGATTTACTAAAGATCTGACCAAAAATTTATAAATTTTTAACAGAAAAAAAAAATTAAACTTAATGTTGTTTAACTATTAAAATAATATTAATAAATAGTTTTAATATGATTAAAAACATTCAAAAGGAACAAAAAAAAAAAGAAAATTTTAGTTTAGTTTTACATAAAATAATAAAAGGATTTGAAATTTCAAAATTCTTTCAAGATTTAACTAAGGGATTAATATTTTATGGACTTTTTCATATTTTCTTAATAATTTTAACAATTCCATTAAAAATATATATAAAAAATAAAGCTCTCATATTTTTGGAATAGACAATACTGAAATAAATGAGAAAAATCTATTAAAAAGTTAATAATAAATTAATTATAAATAAATTAATTAAATTCTTTATAAGAATAGAAAAAAACAATAGAAATAAAAGCGTGAAATGCATTACTTTAATTAAAATAAATTAAATTTTAATTAATTTAATTAAATTTTACTTTAAAATACTTATAAGGATATAAATCAAAATTTTTAATGTGGATGTTAAAATGGGTATTAAGTTTATTATATTTTTATTTTTATATTATTTATATTAAATTATTTACTTTTAAATTAAATTAAATAATTAAAAATGATAAAAACTGAGAACTCGAGATTTTGACGATAGTTTTTAAACCTGTTTAAAAATAAAGCTTTTTTTAAGGGAATAAATATCCTCATTTTTTATTAAAGAAGAATTGGATCTGTCTTAAAAGTTTAACAAGACATATCATTTTATAATTACTTTAATTAGACATTGAACTAAATCTTGCTCTTTCACCTTATTCAAATATTCTGTTCTTTCTTTTCCTTTTTTGAAATTTTAATTCCAATTTTTACGTTTTCTATTAGATTTTTTTGTCGCAATTTTTCTCCCTAATATGATTTTTCATATTATGTTATAAGCAATAAAAAAATTATAAATAATAAGACCGACTATGATCAGTTTAAATATATACATAATCTTACAAAAGAAACACAGTTTTTGTTTTATTTAAGGAAAGTGGAAAAATAATGCATGATTGAATTTTTGAAATTAATATTTTTACACACGAAGATCTTTTTTGTAGTTAGCAGAGGAGCTTAGTTTTTCTTACATATATGAATGAAATATAATATTTCTTAGAATTTCTTATTTAATTTTCATAATAAGTATGTAAAATAACTATTTTATTTTAGACTAACCAAATTAATTGTTATTTAGGTAGAATAACATTTGCTATTAGTAAGTCAAAGCTGGCGTAAGTTGAAAAGAGTGAATAAGAAGTAACAAAATAACATTAGTGAAAGCAATTGCTGTAAAATAAAGATTAGTAAGTGAAAGAAATGTAAAATTAAAAATTGAATAACAATGAAAACGTGAAATCTTACCTAGCAGTGGTGCAGTCTTTGTACAGAGTATCAAAGTCTTTGCAAGACAGCAGCTTGCACCGGTTCACTCCTGGTTGGATTGCTCCAAGACCCTGAGAATTCGCACCTGTTCCACGTTGCAAACGATGGGGTGATGTCAAGTCTCTTGAGCTTGGTGTAGACGGTGTGCAGACCCCCCACGAGGTGTTTCAAAAACATTTCGAAGGCCTGGGAGGCACAACAAATAGTCCCCGTGAACCAGAAAGGCTGCTATCTTTTGCGCCTCTATAGTCTATAAGACGGCAGTCGTTTGTCGTCATATCGGCTGCAATGCCTGGTGGTGAAGAAGAAGGGTGAAGGGATCGGTGGTACCCTAGAGGGGGTGACCCATCTGTGGGTGCCCCACTGAGTGATGTTGCTGCATGATGCTCGGCCCGCATGATCGTGGCAAATTTGGGGGCAGACCCCCATTGGATTGCGATGAAGATGCCTGGTATGGCTTGGTGGTGACGAGAGACAATGCCGGTCCTGGTGGACTGACGGATGAGCTGCGGCCAAGGGATGACCCTGGTGACCCCATCTGAGACAGACCCGCAACATGCTGCTTGGGACTGACCACTCCACCATTGGATGGCGGGTTACCTTCTCCTCCGGATGACAATGTCATGTTGTCCAAGTTCGGTGGTGTCTGGAGTGACCGTGGCGATGTCATACCAGTGGTCGGGGATGATATCCCCTGACCGACATCCATGCCTTATCCGATGAAGCAGACGATTTCTCAAAGCACGTGGCAAAGGGTCCTTGAGCTAAGCCGCCACCGCGTGGTCAAGGGTATGATAGCTGACTGACTTCAGTCCCAAAACAAACTACGCCTGCTTGTAGAGTCGAAGTGTGCGTTGTTCGCGCGGTTTTGGGATTGAGCGGTGAGAGCGGGGTGGGAGAAAGAGGAGATGGCTCAACCCCGATCGGGTTCCGCGACCAATGGCGTGTGGCGATGGGCGGACTGTTTGGCAGTGACGTCATGGCCACGCGAACCGACGCTCATAATTCTAGTTAGTCGGGAGTGCTTTTTGTTTGTTCTTTTTGTGATTTTTTTCTTTCTTCTTCCACCGCGTCTTATTCGGGCAATAGTTCAGGCATTTGTTTTGTTCGTGTATATGTATTTTTTATGAGGGTTGAGAATTGAGAGAGCGGAGATTGGAGAGAGTAGGGTGTTTGTCGCTTTGTGGGTGCCGAGATGTACCGGTGAAAATCGTTTGGGACTTCTGCGAAGTTTTGTTCCCCCCTCAGTACTAGGATTTCGCTTGTCAGAATCGCAGTCGTTATCGTTGGTTTTGGTTCCTAAGTCGATTTCTTGTCTGTTCTTTTACTGTTTCTAAATTTATAGAAAAAAATTAAAATTTAACATACATTTATTTTACATTATAATTACAATTTAATTGTATAAATTAATCGTAGTAATTTTTATCCATTCATTTTATAGAATCAATATTTCATTTTTTAAATTTATAGAAAGGTGATTATTCAAAAGGTTGTATGTCGAATTTAATTCTTTTTTTTATTTCTGATGAAAAACCAACCTCTCTAATTAAACAATATAGAAATAAAATTAACGACTGATATATTTAAGTTAATTTATTATTTTTTTTATTGTTATTTTTTTTTGGGAGAGTGGAGATAATTTTACACGGGTAATAATACGGAGATAATTCTACAACTTTAATCAATATGTTAGCTGGAAAAACAAAAAAAAAAAAAAAAAAAATTGAATTTTTCAAAGATATACAAGGAATAATAGATAGAAAGTTAAATATATATTTATATATATATATATATAGAGAGAGAGAGAGAGAGATTAGAAATTATTTAGAATTTTTTTCAATGAAATTTTTTTTTTTTTCTTCTTAAAATAAAATATATTTATGTTTCCTTTGTCATAAGTATTAAATATCGAAAAAATAATAATTTTAAATCATGAAATTCCTTTAACAGTAAAAACAGACATTTATTATTATTATATCGTAAATAAATATGTATTAAATAAATACTAAATTTATTTATTTATTATATATTATAAATAAATACATTTATTAATATATATTAAATATATCTAAGTTATATTTTAAATTTTTTTGAACGAATTTGATAAGAATCACGCACAACTAAAATCTTTACAATACATTATTTAAAAAAAAGTATAATTGATTAATCAACATGAGTTTATGCCTTTTAACTATTTCATAAGTATATCTGATTATAATACGATGTTAATCAAAGCATTGTTGAACTACCCATTTGAATTTTGAATTTTTCTTATTTGTTTCTATTCCGTCCTTATTATCTTTATAATGCTTTCATTATGTTGTTTTTAATGGCATTACTGGAATAATTTCTGCTGATATTATTTTCCGCTACAACGACTGATATGTATTAGATTCAGCATTAACTAGATTAAATTAGAGGGTATGTTACTGTGGTCTCGCAATTCAACCCCTCTAGGAGTTCGCTCCCTGACCTCTTCCAATTAAACCGAACTGATGGATTTTCTGACCTATGGATTTATTTCATCCATTTCGACGCAATTGTGGGGTGGTCATCATTTCCTCGGTCCATCATTTTGGAGCTCCTACACAATATTCACCAAGTTGTTCATGTCAATGTGTTTAACGTAAAAATATTGTTTTAATTCGATCGTTTGTTCTTCGTATTTAACAAACTGTAACGGTAATTTAAAGTTAATGTTACAGGAATTAATAATCTTAAAAAATACACTTATGTTACAAAGAATATCCTCCTTCCACTCTTTTTAAGACATTTATTGATATTGTTATTATCGATATCGATATTATCATTATCGATATCGTTATTATGTTCTTCGTATTCAACAAACTGTAACAGCAACTTTAAAATTAATGTTTGAAGGAATTAATAATCTTATAAATACACTTATTTATCTTTGTAAGTGTATTTTTTTTATCTTAAAAATCCTCCTTCCAATTCTTTTACGACATTTATAGGTATCGATATTGCAATTGTCGATATCGTTATTATGTTATAAATATTGTTTTAATTCGATCGTTTGTTCTTCGTATTTAACAAACTGTAACGATAATTTTAAAGTTAATGTTTTAATTAACTAATAATCTTAAAAATAAACTTATCTTTCAAAGTATATCCACCCTTCCTATCTTTTTTTATAACATTTATCGATATGTTTTTCTTCATAATATTGACCTTGAAAAGTTTTAGTAAGTTTAAAGTCGTTTACTATCAACGCATCTTAAATTTAAAAGCTTTTTTCAATGCTTGAACGTACAAGGCAATGTTGTTCTTAAATAAATTTTTATTAATCGTAATTAATAAACCTCTTTATAAAAAAGCTACAAAAAAAAAAAAAAAAAAAAAAGAGTGAACTATTTTCTTTATTTTCAATTATTTTTATTTTGTTCTCTTTTCTAAAATAAAATATTAAACAATATTGTTTTGAAACATTATTTTTGTTTTTATGCCTTTGGAATATCGAATTAACTATTGTAACTGTATTTATTAACTATTATATGAACAAGTTGAAATATGAATTTTAAACACTTGGGGACATTATGTTGGCCATATAAGCAGAAAAAATGGGATATTATTTTAATAAGCAGAAAAATTAGATATTATTTTGGTCATATAAGCAGGAAAAAAGATATTTGTCTTATAAAAATATCAAAGCATGATAATCCAAGAAGTAAATCAAAAATGTTTTTAAAAAATATTCCATCAAATCACAAATGTGAATTTTGAAATCTTTTCACTCGTTAATTATTATCCCACCCAAGTGTTTCAATATCTAATTTATATGTGTGAGAGAAATCAATCGCACAATTATAATTTTTTTTCCCGTTTTTCGAAATAACCGTAAAGTCTTTATTGATTTAGCATTAAAGTCTTTATTGAATTTCGTTTATTGATTTAGCATGCACGAACTGCATAAAATAATGTAAATCAAGCACGAAATTATATTTCTGATTTTTGAAAAATCTATTTTTTAAATTTTGAAATACCGGTCAAAACATTGGCGGATAGTGCGTTTAGTTTCTAAACCAAGTGTGATTGGGGCAAAACCCGACAAATGATGTCTAGTTTTCGTCTAGGCCGGAAATGGGTACGATAAATCCATAGGCAGGAATATCCTTCTGCTAGGCTCAACGAATAAGGAGGAAAATGCGAAAGCAATTTTGGGGAAGAGGGATTATGGACGTTAATTAACGCTGAATTTGCTATCTTTTTGCCATTCTAATGGGGACTGACAAATCATAGTGCACAACATACGAAAATAACAATCACTACTGTTTTGAAATAAAAGAACCAGTAAACAGTGTTTAAAAGGTAAGCTGCAGACGTTTTTATTTTATTATAAGATATTTTCTACTATAATACAAATTTTATAATTCATAAATGTACGTAATATTTTATAATGAACAATGCTCATATTCAGTTTTTAAATCAGAAATTGCAATCAGAAAAAGTAAATGAGAACTATATTTTAAAGAGTTAAGTCAATAAATCTTAAGAATATACGTGTAAAAGAATATCAATTTAGTGAGAAAAATAATAAATTAAATTAATTAATTAGTTTAATTAACCAGTAAAATATGGATTTCAATAAAACAAAGATTGAAGGCCACATAAATAGGCTAAAACACTCATTAAAGATTCACACAATTGAGATCTAATATTTTCCAATATTATTACTATGTAAAAATTCAGCATTTTTAAATATAACAGATAATCTGACTAATTATATGAAAGTTATAAGTAAATAATTTATAGGTAATTTCTCTCTCTCTCTGTATATATATATATATTATAAAAACAATTTTAAAATTGATATTTTTTCATTTGGATGCAGAGTTATGATTTAGCTTATCTATCAGCCTTATAAAAAGGACATCGTCTAAAAGATCATCATTTGTGCTTTTTTAAGAAATTTTGAATAATATTCTTTATTATCTTTTTACCCGAAAATATTTATATTATAAGATTAATAAATATAAATAATGAAAAATTAGTATTGACAATTAAGTGTAATGATTTTGACGTATGTGTAAAAATTTAAAGATCTTGGAACTCGCAGTAATATTTGACAAAATTTCAATCATTCAACGTTATTTTTAAAAAAATTTCCATTTTTTTTTTATTGTATGAATCTTAAAAATTCTAGACTTCAGTTAGTGTAAAATTTTAAGTTATAAAAAAATATCTGTTTTTTTTTTATTTATTTATATTTTTCAGGAAATTGCGATTTTTATGATAAAATCATTATCAACACATGCATATGCTTACTCTTTAATTTAAGAAAAGGTTTATTTATTTATTTATAAAAACAAATAAACAAAATTTATGGTGATGGAAAATTTCATTTCTATCATTCACAATGAACAAAAACGCTGTAAAAACAGTAACTGCAAAAAACTGTAATTATACTGTATAACTGTAACCGTATAAAACTGTAACTGCTATTTGTAAATAATTGAAATGAAATTTTTATCATTTACAATGAGCAAAAAAACTACTAAAGTATTTAGTTTTAATATCAGAGTGCAACATTAAACTTAAAATAATAATATGATCTAAAATGGGATAAGCACATTTCACATTCCATTTTGTTCTAAGCTGGCTATTTTTAAGAAAAATTAATATACTTCTAAGGTATACAGAAACATATATGAAGTTCTCTCAAAAGAAATAAAATAATATCCTCTTTTGAAATATTATATTTTTTTTTTGAAAAATATTCGAGCATTTGATACACTATAAAAACTTTAAAAATAAACTAAAATTATATAACAGCTTTTTGGTAATTGATCAACAAAAAACTGTTTACTAACTATTTGATTGCGCGTTCTTGTTATCGTTATTTTTCCCCTGATTAAAGTGAGAATATACATAAGATGCTATTGACCTTGAAATGTAATATCTTCAAATGAGACGTTATTGAAAAACATGTTTTGATTCAAATGAGCAAATCAAATTTCTCATCAAGAAAGAAAAACTAAGCAATTCATATTGCTTATTACAAATCGTCCTTTTTAAAATTTAAACATCAATTAATTTAAAAAATGAGTAATTTTTTAATAAAGGATTAAATAATAATTAGTTTTAAGATAAAACATTAATTAATTAATTAATAATATATATTAAATTAATAATATGTCATTTCTTTTTATATATATAAGTATTTCAAAAGCAAAAACGTTTAAACATTGCTTCTAAATTTATTCACAATAGCTACAAAATGTAAATGAGCAGAAATTTGATTACTTTTGTAATTTGTAATAACAGCATCTGAACGAAATTTGAGTGATCATTTACATCTCTATACAGTGTTTAAACTATACATCCATTTTTAAATAACATAAAGGCGACAAGACATAACAAATTCTCTAAAGTCATAATAACTATGGACTTTAAATTTATACGATGCAATATTAAATAAAAAAAAAAAAAAAAAATTAGTGTTAAAAAATAATAGAATTGTCCTACTGTATAAAACACACGTCCCAAAATTGTAACTATTATTTCCATTAATAAAAAGCAACGTGTTTCATGAGCAGAATACTTGGAAAAATAGATGGAATAATTCTGAATATGGCGGGAATCAAATCAAAATAAAATGATTTATACAAACAATTTTTTTAGCAAACGGTTTTATTTACGATTTTGTTGGCTAACGATTTTATTTGCGATTTTGTTGACTAATGATTTTATTTACGATTTTGTGAGCAAACGATTTTTTATAAAAAAATAATAAAATGATTTATACGAACGGTTCTTTTTGATCTAAGAATTTTATTTATGAGTTTGTTGGTTGATGATTTTGTAAGCAAACGATTTTTTTTCCCTTTTTTTTTGGCAACGGCAATATTCAAACATTTTTATAACTTACTTTTTATTCAAAAAGAAATCGTGAGTTCAGTAACTATTATAAAACATGTCAAGACAAATAAGAATAATAGATCTGACATGTGACGGAACATCTTTGGTCTTATAATATTATGATATTTCTATTTTTTTTTTTTTAACAGTAACATTCGATTTTATAATTATATTTGTGTAGAAATAGAAATCAGATAAATGTAATGATTTTCTTCTATAAGTTGTGTCATGATTTAATCATATTTTAATCAGAATTATGGTAATCAAAACATGACAAGAACATGAACTAGAAATGAAGTTGAGTTGAAGAAGGTTTTTTTGTTTAATTTATCTTTTTTTAATACAACTTAATTTTGTTTTAATATAGCTTGCCAAAGCTTATTGCGAACACTGACCAAAAAATCATTTGATCTTGGTGATTTAAGAAAAGTCACTTCTATGGGTTTATAGTTCGTGAACCATCTTGATAAATATGTTAATTGCTTTATAAATTTGTTTATTTCATAATAATTGTAATGATAATGTAATGTAAGTAATAATGTAATAATGTAAATAATAATGTGAATTTTTAAGGGTGCATTATGATATTCTTTTTTGTAATCTAACCATGGTTCAAAATTTTATAATTTGCTTGAACCAGAAAATTCCTTGTTTTACACTAGGAATAAAAGAAAATGTATTTTTAATTAAAAATTGCTCTGCGTGAAACTTATTTATCAATATACATACAAAAAAATTATTAAAAATTAAAAATAAAGTGTTAATTTAGTGAAATGGGCAGTTTTTTTTTACTGAATTTTCTTAATTAAAAATTTCAAGTAACTTTGCCTAAATGTATAGATTTCAGAATAACAACTGAAAAAGAAACAAATATAATTTCTGCCAACTAGTATACTTGGACATTAATGTTAATAATTCGTAAACAGAAAACGTATTAGTTTTTATGTAACAAAATTTAAACAAATAACTATAGTGAATAAATTAATTACTAGAACCAAAAGGTAATAAATGTATACCCAAAAAGTACCAACCAGTGCGAGAAATGAATACATTTAAATTTTTTTTTTTTTTTTTTTTTTTTTTTACATATTGAACTTTATACCAGTACATCCAAACAAAAAAAAAATATTTATCAACACAAGACGTAAATAACGAAATGGTATACATCCTTCCACATTTAAATAACTCATTACGTACTTGGATGCCATCTACTTAACTTTTCGTTTACATCAATGCTTCCTACGAAGAAGGTCCAACTTTTACTGAGACATCGGTAAACTTTCTCAGCTGAGGATGGGCGTGGGGTGGTTTAATCCAGAAGAAAAAAGGAGGGGGTGGGGGTAGATGGAATACATCTAATACCAATTTCTCTTCGGCTCCGATGCAATTTCATATCCTCTTTCCTTTCAGCCAAGGAATATTTTGATATTTCTTCCCATAATAATAATGGTCATAACACGAGTTCCTCCGTCCCCAGTATAATCAGTCTTAAGAGAAGACAACCCACAGTATGCGTATACACAACAACATAAAAGCAGGAGTCGAATTTAAAGGCTTGCAAAGATGATATACTCGTCATTATTCAAGCCTTTATTAACCCAAGTTTATACGACGGACACATTAGCATAGATATATGTATCCTAGGCGTAAATTACGTTCGAAAGGGATGAGGGGGTGAGTGGGGTGAGAAGGGATGTTCGGACGTCCGAGAGAGCGTGAAAGTCATTATATTATACGCGGGGTGACGCGCTTCTTTGGATCTCGGAATTATTAGGTAAAGGTGGTTTCGTAGGAGGGAGAGGGGGAAAGAGAGGGGGGGGTGTTTGGCGGGAAAGAGTTTGCTGAGGTTCAGCCATGTGCAGGGTTTCAAGGTTTGCCGGGGAAGTGTTGTTGCTTTTGGTCAGTTGATGAAGTGTTTGAATATTTAGAAGATGATTTAAATAGTCTTAAACTTTTTGTATCGGTTTGCAAATAGATGGGTTTGTGGCCATTGAAAGGATAGTTTGTTGTTGAAACTGTATTGATAATTTAGTGGATGGCGGTGACCCGATGATAGATGATATCGTTCGTTTCGGTTTTGGAAACTGATGAAAGGTATTAAACGGTGAAGATCCATATCATTATATTTTTGTGGTTTTAAATGTTCTTAGTCTGTTATAAAAATTATTTTGATTCCAATTCAGGACAACTTTGTTTGTGTATACTATTTGATAATTGTCGTCCATTGTCGTTATGTAAGATATTTTTGGTCTATACTTACAAGATTAACTATTTTTAAATAACTAGTTTTCCCTTAATTAAGTTAATATCCTTGTGCACCATAAGGTTTGCAAAGTAATGGTAAAATAATTACTAGAGCAAATGTTTACAATTTTGAAAAAATATATAAAGACAGGAAAAAAAAAAAAAAAAAACACATCATCAGCATAATATAGATAAATAAATTTATAACCGGGAATACACAATTTAATGTAGTCGGTATATGGCAAAAAAAAAAAAATAATAATAAATAAATAAATAAAAGTTATGTCATTTATTAGTTGTTGTTGTTCGATAATAGATGATATCGTTCAGTTTTGGAAATTGATGAAAGGAATTAAACGGTGAAATTTTACATTACATTTTTGTGATTTCAAATGTTCTTAGGCTGTCATAAAAATTATTTTCATTCCAATTCAGGATAACTTTGTTGTGCATACTATTTGGCAATTGTCCTCCATGGTCGTTATGTAAGTTATTATTTGGTCTATACTAAGATAAAACACACGATTTACTATTTTTAAATAACGTGTTTTCATTTAACTAAGTGAATATCCTCATGTACCACAAGGTTTACAAGGTAAATAGTAAAAATAATTACTAGAACAAATGTTCACAATTTTGAAATATATATTTAGACGAGAAAAAAAACAAAAACACAATAGAAATAAAAAAAAAAAATGTTCAACAATACAGCATAATACAGATAAATTTATGACCATAAATACACAACTTAATGAAGTCTGTATATGGCAAAAAAAAGTGTGATGTCATTTATTAGTTGTTGTTCGATGATAGATGATATCGTTCGGTTTTCGAAACTGATGAAAGGAAATAAAGGGTGAAGTTGAACGTTACACTTTTGCAGTTTTAAATATTTCTTAGTCTGTTATAAAAGTTATTTTGATTCCAATTCAGGATAACTTTGCTGTGTATACTATTTGGTTATTGTCAACCATGGTCGTTATGTATATTATTTAGCCTAGACATATACGATTAACTACTTTTAAATTACTAGTTTTCCCTTAACTAAGTCAATGCAAAATAAATGGTAAAAATAATTACTATAACAAATGTTCACAATTTTGAAAAACATATAAAGACGAAAAAAATCCATACAATAGAAATAAAGGGAAAACATGATTAATTATACACCATAATATAGAAAATAAATTTATAACAGTGAATACACAACTTTATGAAGTCGGTATATGACAAAAATTGTGATGTCTTTTAAAAGTTGTTGCTGTTCGAAAATAGATGATATCATTCGTTTTTGGAAGCTGATGAAGATGATCATGACACTTACGTAGGTATAAATAGTCTTAGTTTGCTAAATTTAAAGACTGTTTTGACTCCAGCTCACAAAATATGCTGTACAGATAATTTGGGGGTTGTTATCTATGGTCTGATGATATATGATATTATTTGGTCTTAGAAGCTGATGATATTTATGTGAACATGTCACTCAGTTGGGTACAAATATGCTTAGTCTTAGATTTTGAGTCATATTTTAACTAATGTAACCTTTTAATTTAACCTTTAATTTAAAAAAGTTAGATAATATGAATGGAATTTTCAAAATTCAATATGATTAATTTAAGGTGTTCTCCTTAAAAAAAATTATAATAGAGTTAAAATGTCATAACAATATAAAATAGGAATCATGAGATAAAATTGAACTTATGTTTTAATATTCAGCAATATAACAATATTAATAAACAACAATAGCATATAATTTAATTTTATGTTTTGCATAACATTCTAAATTATTTTCATAGATTTCGTTCTTAAAAAATACACTATTTAATTTCGACAGTTATTAAAATACTATATTATAAATACTATATTAAAATACTCTGCATTATTAACGGCAAAATTTCATTTCGTAATTTCGAAGTAGAAACATCAACTGTAGAATTTTTTTTTTTTTTTTTTTTTTACTATGCCGGGATATTTGTTTTTTAGAAAATTAAATTAATTATGAAAAATAAAATTATTCTCAAAATAAATAAGATAAAAAACAGTGAAGTACGATTTGTATTAGAAATTTGTATTTACTCAGTATGATTAATGTAAAATATTTTTTATTCAAAATTACGTTGAAAAATTTTTAAAGATTAAAAAATAATTTTAAAAAAATAATTCTTGATGTAAAATAAAAATAATTCTTGATAAAATCTCAAATGATAATTTGTTTTTATTATATGACATTTTTAAATATTCCGTCGGTCTTATTCTTATAATCATACGCAAACATTGTTCTTTCTTCCTTCAAATTCTTTAAAACCAAATTGGCGATAAACAACAAAAAAAAAAAAAAAAATCGTGATAAACTGCCAAAATGAGAACCCCGATACCCCGGAGGTGATGTAGCTACCCGATAGGGATTTGGGCGGTTGTAGTATGACAAAAGTAAGATAGTCGCAAGGAGAGATACATTACGCAATGGCAATTTTACGGTTGTGAGACTCCCTCGACTCTTCCCAGATATGATCATTAAAGCTTTTAATAACTTTTGTCCCTACCCAGATCGTATACATAAATTTAACTCCGATTTTTTTCCCTATTTTCCCCCATCTTCTTTCTTTCTGCACAACTCATTGCAGTGCAGTGGTTCTTTTTTCCCCTATATTCCCCCAAGCTCCAGAAATTATTGCACACGTAACGTAATCATCTTTTGCACGTCGCACTAGAGCCATGTTTTAATTAAAAGCAATAATAATGAGGGGGAGCATGTTACATGTGTTAGTGAGGCATATAATATGCAAATCAGTAGTAATATGGCTCTCTAATAATACTGCTGCCAGAACCGCGGAAAATTCCAACTTAATCTAAAACAGGTTTAGTTACTTACCCTTCTGAAAAGATGCGGTGGGTGAACATTATACGAGTTAGTATTATTCAATTCCTTCTATTAGCTCACACTCTCCCTATATATATCTTGTTCAAATTTTCAATCATTAATAAAATACTTTTTATTCATCCACTCAAGTTCAAATACATTTTTTTGAACTAGAGTGGATGACACTTGATGTTAATACAGTTTTATTTTAATTATTAATATTAATTCAGTAATTAAGAGTTAATTAATTAATTTTAGTTTTTTTTTTTTTTTTTTTAGATTTAAGTTGCATATATCTACCAATAGATGGCGCCAGATAAACTTTTAAAAAAAAATGAATGAAAATATTTATTTAGAACTTTCTGCAATATAGTGAAAAGAGTATAAGATATACTTTTACTAGTATAGGATATTTTTTTACTGCAATATAGTAGGAATTGACTTAATTTTTTTTTTTTTTTTTTTTTTTACATTACTAGTATTGTTAATTTGGGGGACACTTCACACAGATGAAATAGGCCTTGAGACATTCATTTGGATTTAAATAGTCTTTAACTTTTGTATCAGTTTGCAAATAGATGGGTTTGTGGACATTGAAAGGATAGTTTGTTGTTGAAACTGTATTGATAATTTAGTGGATGGCGGTGACCCGATGATAGATGATATCGTTCGGTTCGGTTTTGGAAACTGATGAAAGGTATTAAACGGTGAAGATGATCGTTATATTTTTGTGGTTCTTAGACTGTTATAAAAGTCATTTTGATTCCAATTCAGGACAACTTTGTTGTGCATACTATTTGTAATTGTCATCCATCGTCTTTATGTAAAGTTAGTATTTGATTTAGACTACAGATAATACTTACACGATTAACTAGCTTTCACCTAACTAGTCAATATCCTTGTACGTTTACGAAGTAAATGGTCAAAATAATTACTGGAACAAATGTTTACCATTTTGAAAAATATATAAAAAGACGAAAAAAAAAAAAAAACATGCAACAGAAAAAAAAAAAAAAAAAATTGATCGACTATAAAACATAAAAAACTCTTAGACAACTATACAACATAATATAACTTTATAACTCTTCTCTGATAGGATCATTAAAGCTTTTAATAACTTTTGTCCCTACCCAGATCGTATTCATAAATTTAACTCCGATTTTTCCCTATTTCCCCCATCTTCTTGCAGTGCAGTGGTTCATTTTTTCCCCCCTATATTCCCCCAAGCTCCAGAAATTATTGCACACGTAACGTAATCGTCTTTTGCACGTCGCACTAGAGCCATGTTTTAATTAAAGCAATAATAATGAGGGGGAGGCCATGTTACATGTGTTAGTGAGGCATATAATATGCAAATCAGTAGTAATATGGCTCTCTAATACTGCTGCCAGAACCGCGGAAAATTCCAACTTAATCTAAAACAGGTTTAGTTACTTACCCGTTCTGAAAAGATGCGGTGGGTGAACATTATACGAGTTGGTATTATATTGTTAATTTGGGGACACTGCACACAGACGAAATAGGCCTTGAGACATTCATTCGGACTTGGGGATCACGGCGGGTGATTGAAATATTAATAGATAAATCTCGGTGTGTCTTGAAATAAAGGAGGGAACGTCTACCATCAGGATCTGTGGTAGATGCATCTGCTTTCGGGTTTATGTCATTCATTAAGATAATCAGGTTACCGTGCAGCAGAACTTGATGCAGAATATTATGGAAAGGGCTTTTGAAACAGAAGGATGGAGATTCTTAAATGGGATGAAAGGAGATGGCGGAATTAAATTCATTGCATTTGAATGACAAAAAGGAATCAAATTTTAAATAATGCAGTGGATGTTAAAAGAGAGTTAAAAAATTTTTTGCTTAATGGCCTGTTCTTATTTATCTAAGTTAGCAATAAATTTTAATGAAAAATTTATGTATATTTCATCTTTGTTAAAAGTTAATTTAAATAAAAAAAATGTAAAATTTAAGAAATTAAAATTATCTTCTATAAAAATTATTTAGTTTTGAAATTGAATTGAATTATAGGAATAAATAAATATATGAATTCATATTTAAATAACATTTAGCAAAAAAGTTTTTAAAATATATCTTTATATATATATATATATATATCAATATAAATTAATATATATATATATATATAATAAAATGAATATTACTATAAATATATTAAAAAATAAAATATAGATATATTTATATAAATAAATATCAATATAAATTTATTTTAAGATGTTTTTTAGGCATTATTTTAAAAATTAATCATGTACATGAACAAATACAAACACATCGCCTTTTTGCTTCAAATTTTTCACATATTTAACAAAAACTTTTGTGAAACTATAAATATATGAATTCATTTAACATTTAGCACCATTAACACATTAAATTATTTATGCACCAATTAATACAAATTAATTATACACCAACTAATACAAATTAATTGTATACGAATTAATACTAATTAATTAGATACCAATTGATACTAATTAATTATACACCAATTGACACAAAAATTCTACGCCAATTAATTAATTTAAATAACATTTAGCAACAATTTTAAAAATAAAAAATTTATTTAAGATGTTTTTATGCATTATTTTAAAAATTAACCATATACATACACAAATACATATGCAAACACATTCATATTTCTGTCGAATTTTTCACATATTTTACAAAATTGCTATTTAGCTCCGATTGCTAACAACCTCTCTAATTGCTAACAACTTTTATATGTTTTAATTCGAAATAAATTTAAAATTATGTTACATTTGTTAAATTTAATTTTATACAATAATATCTTTTTTAAGATATAAATATTCTTTCTATATTTTAAAACTAAAATATAGTTTACATAATTATTTTAATATTTAAAAATACATTTTACCTTTTAGATATTTATTTAGTTATTATTTAAACATTTATTGATTGTTTAATTTAGAATTTTAAATTGAGTTTTCTACAGTTATAAAAGTACACAGAAAGATATATCACTTTGAGATTAATATTAATAAATTAGATGAAAAAAAATTACGTTTAGGAAAGGTTATAATGTTATAAAATTTTCTTTAAGCAAATATTAAACAATTTTTTTTTTATCTTTTCTTACAACAATTTATGTTTTTAATCAAAAAATATTATTCATTGATGTTATAATTTTAATTTCTGTTTACATTTTAAAGCAAGCAATTATACACTATAGGTATTCATGTTACATAAAAACCCAAAAAGTTTATCCTAAAATATAAAAAATATAAAAGTTACAACAAAATTTATAAAGCATTATAATTGACTTCTAAACAGATGTCTAACAATTCTTCCAAACTATTATTATTTCGTAGAACGTAAGGAAATAATTACTTTTTTATTGATTTACGTAATTAAATAATCGTAAACTAACAACGATATAATATTAAAAAAAACAGTGATTATATTAAGAAATCTATAATTCTATAAAAAGAAACTATAATTATATAATATAATATAAAAATTATTTTATATTGTAATGTGCAAAATGCAGGTGGATTTGTAATGTGTCTGGTTGGGTTGAGACTTGAGACGCAGGTTTGAGAACTCACAACTTTATTTACACGTGAACAAACACCACACAAAAACAATTATAAACAGACAATATTTAACACAGTTTAAGACAAATAATTATATATTCGTGGAAGGATTAAACTTCTAAGCCGAAAACCCGACACTCAGTCCGCGCGGGATGAGCGAAATATATTTCCTCTCTGAGTGAGAGTATGTAGGACAACTAATATACAGGATTGTGCTAAATATATAACGTTTCTCTGCGTTAGAGCAAATTGCGCTGTACTTCCTCTCGGGTGAGAGTCTCGAGGCGTACTAACCATTTCTCGTGAATGCCACAGGGGACACTCTTACAGTGTTTAGGAGGAAGCACGATTACAATGTTAAATTAGATAGTTGAACAGTAGTAGCAACAGTGAATGAGTTTGCCATTTCTAGTTTTTAAAGTCAATGTAACCCAGTTGAGTGTTAAAACCTTAATTAATTTAAGATATCATTTTCTGAACTCGAAAATCGAGTTCGAAACCTGAAATACAATTGAAAATACCGAACCGATACAATATTATTCATTAAAAAAGGATTTCATCAGATTCGATTTTCAACTCAACTGCAAATTAAAATGATATATATTTCCTTTTTTGGTAATCAGTTTGTGGCTATTGTTTTGTCTTTTACGTGGTAAATATAAACCAGTTACCGTTAGGAAATTCTCCAGAAAAGCATATCCCTTCTTTTGTGAGTCTAGTGCAGTAGATTCCACATCCTTACCTTGAGAAATGATTAACAGCTGCAAACTTACAATATCAATGTCGATTCACGACAAATCAACTCCATAACAGTTGATTCTACTCCCCATTTCTATCTCATTTAATTATTCTTCAATATGATTTGTTATTAAAGTATTTTTTAAATGCATTTACTAAGTTGAAATGTGTTTGCAGTTTCATTTGGATGATTTTGCACTAATAAAATAATATTTACAAAATGAAAGAAAAACTTTCAAGTATTTTAACTGTCATGTCTTGTTACAGTCTTGTCGGTATACCCACTCTCTTTCAAAGTCACCACATGCTTCAACATGTTGGCCACTAAAAATAATCCATAAAGACGTCTGGACTGCACCTTTTTCTCTGAAATCCATCCAATAAGTTGGTGGCTGCTGTTGTTCTTTGTGTATTTAACGAGTTTGAAATCTTGGTTTTCCTGCGGTTTTAGATAGTAACACCCTGAATTTCAGGTAAGTAGTAGGTGAATTTGATAACAAAACTTTTTTTTGTTTTGCTTTCTTGAAAGAAGTTAGCTAAAAATATTGAAGATAATTTAGTTTCATCCTTTAAAACATTGAATTATTAATATTTGAATAAATTATTAAAAAAAGATACTTTCTAAGTAAATTAAATAAAGTTATATTTTATTTATTTCAATTATATGAATTTGCAAATATTTATTTATATTAAATATAAATAAAATAAACTATGTATCAAATATATTATTCATCCCATATTTAGCAAATTCAGCATCACCTAGTGTGCACCATGGAAAAGATTTCAATATTACACTAGCTTTGATGCCCCCACAGTTCAAAATGAGAAATTCTCAAGGGTGGATTGGTTTGGTTTGTTGCTCTACATGTTTTGAACACTTTAGGCTAATTAGACCGGGCCATACAGTTTAATGTTGATTCCGAACCACTCACAAACATCCATGCCCCCACCAGGATTCGAATCTGAAGCCTGTGGTACCAATTGCCAGAGCGCTAGCCAATTGGTAAAATTGTCAAAATTTAGTAAAATTTCCATCCTTTCTCCTTGAACTAAATACATGAACTTTATGGCTTACAGATCAACCTTAATTAACTTTGAGATAGAAACAAAAACTTTCAGTTTGGCTTGCTGGGCCTCTTGAATTGAGTTCTCCCAGTTTGGATGCCTAAAGTACTAACGACCAGATCGCTTCTAGGCACCAGAAATACATTTATGAAATAATAAAATAACAGCACTGGTATGACTTAAGTTAATAGATATCACTGGAAAAAAGTTAGAAGTTTTATCCCCATGTTAGCATAAATAATTTCCTTTAAAATGATGGAGGGATATTAATATATTGCTGTTGTTGGATTGTCCAAATGAGTTTTTTTCTTGAATATTCTTATGAAATTCCTACTTGGGTTAATTTCCTTTTAAGGCAAACAACCTCTGAGAAAGCAGCGATTTTCTCAATTTTCTGTAAAATTGAATCTATTATATAAGTCTTCTTTTTCTTCATTGGAGCAACAGACCCCCATGGTGGGCCAAGGTCATTGGCCCGCTGGCAGATTTCGAGAAGGGGGATGTTTTTCTTTTTACGGGGTAGGGATGTTAGCAATACGCCCAACGCTTTACAGTCATATTAGACAGGGTCCTAAGGGTTTAAAGTGGATTCATAACCATTACTAACATCCATGTCACAGCAGGGACTCGCATCCGAAACCTAGAGCACAGAGCGTTAATCCATCGGCTATCAGATCCTCCTATATAATGCTGAATTATTATTAATTAATAATGAATCTATTAAAACTATAGTGGTTCGAATCCACCTTAAATATGTAGGTACCAGTCTAATATGATTGTAGAACGTTGGGCGTATATTGACAACTCTACCCTTAAAAACATAACATCTCCTGTCTCGAAATCTGCTAGTAGGCAGACGGTCTTGGCTCACCATGGGCTGTTGCGCCACTGATAATGATGATGAAAACCCACCAAAAAAATCCAAATTAAAATGAAATTCCTTTGGAACATGTATACTGCAGTTAGCTAATAAATGCAATAAATGCACAATTTTAGTTTATTTAATAATGAAAATTACAATGAAATAAATTCTTTTGTTAAAATTATTTTTGTGAGATTTATTCTATTATATTTCATTATTTTATATATGATAATATATTATATACAAATATATCTTATTTTGATTTTGAATTGAATGCGAAATGAAATGGCTTTTTTTTAAACCATAATAAATCCATAATAATAATTAGGAATTGAAAAAAAAAAAAAATGTTTGAATGGCATATTTGTGAGTACATAGAATTTTCATAAGCCAGAAAAACAGTTTCGACAACAATAACGTAGATAGCATTTTCAAAAGAAAATAAAACCCTTTTCCCCTTGTTTATGTTCGTCTTAAATGGCATATATTCAATGAATGGGCTGCGAAAAAGCTTAAGACTATTCATTAAAAGTGGAACAACATTTGTTTTAACGACCATAAATGATTTCCGTAGTAGAGAAAAAAACATACTACGCATATATATTAAGGTGGTAATTACAAAGTTTCCAAAGCATGTCCCCTCAGAAAACAATCCCTCTTTATCACAAATGGAAGGAACGCAAGCAAAAAAAAGTATATAAGGGGAACAAGAAAAATTAAGCCTTTTACATGGACGAATTACAAAGAAATTATTAAACAAAATAAAACTGCAAAGAAATCGTCAAAAACGAAAGCGAGAAAAATTTTTACGCAAAAGTCAGCAATCTTACGAAAACGAAAATACACCGATTTGAAAAGAACGAAAAAGAGAATTTCGAACATTGCCAGATCAGCAAGAATTTTTAACGGAAAAATAAATTGCCATTCGAAACAAAAAAGATCGACGCATCATTTATGACTTAAGATGCCGTGGTGTGAAAGTGCAGACGATAACTACGAAATAAAAAATAAATGAATGAATGAATGAATAAAGAATTGAATAATAAATAAATGAACAAATAAAAGACGAAACGAAGTGAAGGGAAAGAAGGAGAAGAAAATGTCGAGTCCCGTTTGTTCGGCGCCGACATTAACAATGATCGTTACTGTTGTTAATGACTTAATTTTTTGTACCCCATGCTGTAAAAAGGAGAGAATAAGGGGGTTTTAAAAGATGGGTCCCGCTGCTGTTTCTGTGTGCGTGCAATTTACTTAAAGAAAATTATTAATGTCTTTACCATTCTGCTTTGAAACATGTTTTGGAATTAGGAATCGGAAAAGAGGAAGCTTTAAAAAAAATATTAATGTAGTGAGGTAATTTTACGACAATATTTTAAGAGGAATTAAATGTTGATTCAATAAAAGGATGATTTTTCATTCGAAAAGTGCAAATAGAAATTTGAATTAAAACATTTTAATCAAAAAGCAGTTGTAAAATTATTAATTGAAAATTGTTTTGAATTATTAAAAACCGCAAAATGTTAAGTTGAATTTGTTTCATAAAATGAATTTAATATTTTACGGTAGGTATCTTCAAATGTTTTAAGTTACAAATTAATTTGCCAGAAATAAATAACTAATTTAAGAAAATAAATATAAAACATAAATTAAGAAAATAAATTATTTCTTAGACTAATTCTTATTAAATAATCTAAGAATATAAAATTATGAATTACAAGATCAATTTACTAAGAAATTAATATAAATAAATAAATTAAATGAAGTTAAAAAATTAATAATTATTTATTAAGAAAAGAAAATTATATACTTTAAAAAGTAATTTTATGTTGATATATCTTAATAGGAATTAAATGTTGATTCAATAAAGGATAATTTTCATTCAAAAAAGTGAAATAGAAATTTAAATTAAAAACATTTTAATAGAAAGCAGTTGTAACATTTTTTTTTTGAATTATTAAATCGCACATCTTAATTTACAATTGTTTCATAAAAAAGTAGTTAATATTTTAAGGGGGAAGGATCCTTAACAAATTAATTCGCCAAGAAATAAATAACTAATTTAACTTTGCTTATTAAATAATGTAAGAAAATAAAATTACAAATTACAAGATTAATTTACAGAAGAAATTAATATTAATTAATTCATTAAATTCAAAAATTAATTGAAATTAAGAAATTAATATTAATTTATTAAGAAAAGAAAATTAAAAATTTTAAAAAGTAATTTTATGACGATATTTTATGAATGAATTAAATGTTGATTCAATAAAAGACAATTTTCATTCAAAAGTGCAATAGAGATTTAAATTTAAAACATTTTAATAGAAAGCAGTTGTAACATTTTTTTTTAATTATTAAATCGCAAATTTTAATTTGCAATTGTTTCATAAAAAGTATTTAATATTTTATAATAAACATCCTCAAATGTTTTAAGTTACAAATTAATTCACAATAAATAAATAACTTAATTTTTCCTTATTAATCTAAGAAAATAAAATTACAAATTATAAGAATAACTTACTAAGAAATTAATATTAATAAATAAATAAATTAAATTAAAATTAATTAGAAATTAATATTAATTTATTAAGAAAAGAAAATTAAAATTTTAAAGTAATTTTATGACAATATTTTAAGAGAAATTAAATATTGATTCAATAAAAAAAGTTTTCATACAAAAAGTGCAATAGAAATTTAAATTAAAAACATTTTAATAAAAAACAATTGTAAAAATATTGATTGAAAATTGTTTTGAATTATTAAATCGATAATGTTAAGTTGCATTTGTTTCATAAAATGTAAAATATTAATATTTAAAATATTTTATGGTAAACATCCTCAAATGTTTTAAGTTACAATTGAATTCGCAATAAACAAATATATAACTAATTTAAATTTATTTATTAAATAATCCAAAAATTCACTTAAAGATGACATTTAAATAAAACTGTTTTTTTCTAAAAATCATTTTTAAAATCATGTAAATATTTAAAAATATTTTTTTATAACAACAGTATATTTTCGATTATTTAAATCTGATTAACGGAAAAAAGGAGAATGGATATTTTATGCTATAGACGACTAAAAGAGAGTTAGTTACAAAAGATTATCCACTGGTATTGAATTTTTGATAGGCAATTATCTTCTTTGATGAAATTCCTTACTTGGCGATATAATTGAAATTAATAACATTAATAATAAATGGTTGGCAATTAAATGTTATGTGGGAAAATAATTTAATCCTATGATTTATGCTATTAGTAAAGTATTTTTTATATATATATATATATATATAACAAAGCCAAAGATGTTATCCCCATCCCTAATTAATGTTATCCATAATCTCTAATTTTTGTTGCAAAAACAAATAGAAATAAAATCCAAGCTGCTGCAAAAACAAACAGAAACAAAATCCAAGTTATCCAAAATAAAACTATTAGAATAATTACGGAGCTCTCTGGTTCATTAGAAATGACGTGCTGCATCATGACCTTCAAATAGAATCAATAGACGATCCTATTGCGTGAAGCTTTCAAGAAAGTTGTTTCTAAATATCAAGAACCATAAAAATAATTTAATTAAAGCTCAACTATTCTTCGCCCACAACGAAGGTAAATACCAGTATCCATATTACACTACAGGATGGAATAACGACCTCAAGCCTCCCTAATTTCTTCTATGATCCATCTTCAATACTACTCTCCAGTTCTAAGAAATCTCCTATCATCCTCTCTTCTGTCTTGACAGTGTGTGTTAAAAAGAAAAAAAAAAAAAAATTCCATTTCTGAAAACATCAAATCTCTACCCTGCAGTAACAAACTTTACTTTCGATCTTCAGTTTCAAATGTTGTTCGTATGTTTTCTGTCTCCTTAAAGTTTTTATTTTTTATTTTTTGATTGTATATTTATAATTCCTATTTATTTTCATTATATATGTGTTTATATGTCTGTCTGATATGTATTTACGTATTTATATGCTTCTATTGGGCATTTATGTACTTTGATATTGCTGATTGTCATCTCCTAATTTGTCCGCCCCCCTTTTTTTTAATTTATTTATTATTATTTTTTTAAACTTTCCATCCTATTAACTGTTTGCTTTAAATTTTTTTAATTTCTGCTAATTCTGGGATACTTTGTTTTTATTATATTTGAATTTGAGCAGATGTGCACTACGTGCACAGGTACTGACTCTCCCCAATCTAGTAAAATCCTAGCCATCCAAAATAAAACTATTAGAATAATTATGGGAGTTCTCTGGTTCATTAGAAATGACGTGCTGCATCATGACCTTCAAATAGAATCAATAGAAGATCCTATTGAGAAGCTACCAAGAAAGGTATTTTTAAATATCAAGAACCATGAAAATTAATTGAATGAGTTAATTAAAAGCTCAACTATTCTTTCTTCCACAACGAAGATAAATACCAGTATCCATATTACACTACAGGATGGAGTCTTCTAGACCCATTTGCAATATTTTCTCTCCAGTTCTAGAAAATCTCCCATCGTCCCTCTCCTCTGCCCTGGCAGTGATTACGGCGGACTTTCAAACTTCTTTCAGTTATCAAACTTCCGATCTTCAGTTTCAAACTTTTTTCGTATGTTTTCTTTTTTTCAAAACTTTTTATTTTTTATTTTTATATCTATATATTTTATTTATTTCCATTATATTTGTATTTATATAAGTCTGTTATATATTTACGTATTTATATGTTCCTATTGTGCATTTTTTTGTATTTTTATATTGCTTTTATTTGTCGTCACTTATTTAGTTCCCCTCCTTTTAACTTTTTTTTTTTAAATTTCTTTTTTTCCTTTTAAATGTTTGCTTAAAAATTTTAATTTCAGCTAATTCTATGATAATTTGTTTTATTATATTTTAATTCTGAACAAATGTACACTACGTGCACAGGTGCTCGATTCTCCTATCCAATTTAGTAGTTTTAATTTTAGCAATTTTATATATATCTTTTTACTGTATAAAAAATTGCCACAATTGTCTTAGTTTCTTGAAAATTTTTAAATGTTATATTTTCAAAATTGCAAATAACCCATTAGCAATATATCCCTTACTATAAAAAATAAGTAATAAGTTTTTGTAGAAAATTGGCCAACATCAAAGTTCTACTATAGTGCCATTAGTATTTCTTTCAATTAGAATGAAATCAAATTCAAGATGTGTTTCTCAGTCCTTCAGTCAAAACTAATACTTTTTATTTTATGCATTTCATTAAATTACTTTTAATAATATTATATGAAGATTCACATCATTAATATGAATAATAAATAAATATTGCAAACAAACCATTAGAAATACACTCAAGAGTCAAAACATTATGATCACCCCTACATTTTGCAATGAACTCGCCTGGATGACGTGGAAGGCACGTGATCAGGTGGAAGTGGTATTTAACTGGTATTAAAGTGGTAGTATTAATCCATGCCAAGGCGGGTTGAAGCTGTGTTGCGCGCCAAAGGTGGGCCAACTCGTTATTGACAGGTGGTCATAATGTTTTGGCTCTTGAGTGTATATCACGTGCTATAAAAATAAGTAACATGTTTTTTCTAGAAAATTGGCCGACAACAAAGTTCTACTATAGTGCCTTTAGTACTTTCAATTAGAATGAAATCGAATTTAAGATGTGTTTCTCAGTGCTTTGGTAAAAACCGTATTTTTTTATACATTTGTTTCATTGAATGATTCATAATAACAATATATAAAGATTCTGATCATTAATATGAAGAATGACTAATTATAAGTTTAGATTCTAAATTAATATAAAAATAAGTTGGTTGTCATAGAAAAAAAAAAAAATTCACAGAAAAGCTACATTTTTGTTAGATTTATTTTAATAAATTTTTATACAAATCTTATTGTTTTAATAAAGTTATCAATTTTTCAATTTGTCTTTAGTACGCTAATACAGAAATATTAGTGTTCTTAAGATTAACGTTTCCTTTATTATTTATGTTTAAGATTATTATAATAATTATGTATAAAATGTGTATGTTGCTTAAAGCTGTAATTATAATTTAAATTAATAATTACGAAATTTTTCTAATCTTGCAAACATTTATTCAAGAACATCTCTATATTTTATACATTTAATATCTTGAATATTTTCCTTCCTTTCAATTCAATCAATAAATATCAACTAAAAACATTAGGTAAAAATAAATTATAAAAATTAAAATAAATTTTTAAACACTAAAAAAATTATTCCATTAATGTGCATATGAATCCTAAATATTATTTAAAACTAAAAATAACTACTACTAATCAGCTAATGTTTATAACAAATTAAAGTTAAAAAAATAAGGTTTAAAATCCTAGAAAATAAGGAGACACAATATTAAATTTTAGAGACATTAAGTTAAATTATACAAGAAAAAAAATTTTGTTAAATAAACAAATTATAATATCATAATTGGCGTTACATATGAGAAGTAATTATAATATCATAATTGGCGTTACATATGAGAAGTAATTATAATATCATAAGTGGCGTTACATATGAGAAGTATTCATTATTTAATGTTAGCTTTGACGTCAATTTAATTTCTTAAGGGATATCAAAAATAATTTACACCGTAATTACATTTTATATGACAGACCAAATTTTAAAAATTTTTACTGCAGTATTAATTAGCTTAATGTTTATTAGCTTAATGAATTTTTAACATTATATTAATTGAAAGATAGCGTTTATTTCCATTTTTAGCAATATTACTTCCAAATTCTACGTAAAGCAAATGTTAAGCAACTTTACAATGTATTTTATTTTTGTATTTTAAAATTGAGTCATAAAGGGTATTTGAAATAAATTTTTCAGGTTTTATAACCATATTTAAAATATTTTATTAAAACTCCTTTTTATTCATTGTAAACCATATTCTAAAGTTAGGGAAAAATGATAAGTATTAATATATTATAAATTCAACTGCATCTCAATCTAGTATTTTGAGGATGCAAATATTACAAAAACTGTGAGAATGGTTTTGAAAATACGTAAATATTTTCAAAATTTTAGTTTTTCAGTTATTTGTAAAGTCCTTTTAAATTATCACGTGTCAGCTCTAGTATATAACAAAAAATTCGTTTCTTGTGAGATAAAAAATTTTTGGTACTTACGTATTATCGGTACCTTGGCGACAGACTTGGCGGTTTTTAAGTGTCGCCAATCTTTATTATTTTGGAATAAAAATATTTTGAAAGCGTTTGATTTTAAATGAAGTGTTTCATATATATTTTATTATTTGAACAAAAATTTTAAGTGTAGATTGGCGCCAAATCTGTAGATGCGGCTGGCGCGTGTGCTCTTTATTGGCGCAACTGTCGCCAAAGTATCGTTAATACGTAAATACCAAATTTTTTTTTTTTTTTTAAAGAAATGAATTATTCAAAAATAAAAAATAAAATTGTAATTTTTTTCAATAATATAATTCTGATAATTCATATTCATTTCAACCACATGCGATTTATAAAAATATTTTGAAATTAAATGCAATATAAAAATATTAAAATTATGCAACATTTTTGTCTGTTTTAAAACCCTTGATCGAAATTCATTTAAATGATCTGAAATTTAATCCTTTTCTCTCCCTAATGTGAAGGTATTTGTGTAGCTAGGTCCATGAACGGAATAAACTTGTTAATCATTTAATAGCAGAAACATCACTCGGATAGATTAGTTTTGTGTGCTAAATGTTACACAGCTTCAAACACAGTTGTATCCTTCATACATTCTGAAACCCAACAAAGTGACTTTCCAAATTTTTGGAAAATATTTTATACCCCAATCCACCACTTTACTTTTTTTTTTTTAAATTTATTTTAGCATCAATTTTGTTTTCAAAATTTCAAGTAAAAAAAAAAAAAGACAAAATAAAAAAAAAAAAAATGTGTTGTAAAATTTATTAGATTATATATAGTGATTCTACCTCTTTGTAAATTCTTTCTCAAATAAACAAGAAAATTATTTGCTGCTGCCATCTATCGGATTCATCTTCAACTAGTTTTTAATCATAAATACGTGTAACAAGATCACAAATACTATAATCGAATTTTATTGCAAATGTTTTTTAATAAATTTAAAATTAGGTTTTAATTGATAACAGAAAATTTGAATATTTTTAATTAATAAATATTTAACAAATTAAAAGATGTCTTGTTTATATTCTAAGATACAATTTTTATATTTTACTAAGATTGAGAATTGCAATCTGTATGTAATTAATAAACAAAATAGTTTTAAAGAACTTAGCAATTAGTTTATTGAGATTGAAAACAAAAAAAATTGTTTATGTTATCTGCTTTGTTTTAAAAATATTGCGATTCATAGAAAAGAAGTAATATGAGACTTATTATATCCATTGTCTGAAAAAAATTAACAAAGCCGAGATATATTTCAACATTACTTGTAAGTGAAAGAAATGTAAATAAAATGTTTCTTAAGTACAAGTTTAAAATTTATAAGTATTAAGTGATTATTAAAAACTAAAATTCATGAATCGCCAAAACATAAAATGAGAACGAAGTATAAATAGAGGTATTTCTAACAAGATTCAAATTCAGAAACTCGTAATAATTATATTTAATTTTGATAAATTTAAAAACGGTTATACAAAAACAATACATTTGTTTTCCTATATTTATACGAAGATTTGCCTTGTTAATTTAGAGAATTATTATTTTAATAAATAAAAAACAAAACAAAGAATATTTTTGATGAAATTGTTTGTTTTGTTTTTAAAATAATGCTCGAATGAAACTGGAAATTTTTAATTTACAGCATTTCACTAAAATTATTATAGAAAAAGTTTCCAAAACTTTCGTAACAAAAGAATAACCTTAACTGGTTAACAATTACTTTATAAATTTAAAATTGCATCTAAAACTACTGAAAATTTTTAAATTTCTAATTTTTTTTTTATGTTTGTCTAAAAAAAAAAAATAAAATAATATATTAATATATTTTTAATAAAAGCACTTTAAATGTTGAAAAAAATTTTTTTTTTTAAATAAAATTTTCAAATCTAAACACAAAAAAATATCAGTAAATAATGCAAGGTATATATCTGTATGTTTCTTAGATATTCAGAAATAGGATATGAATATTTTTCCAAGATAATAAAGCAGTTCAAAAATTATGAAATTAAAGCAATAAAATGAAGTTAATTGATTAACTCTTACTAAATATAATTTTTATTACATCAAATTTATTTGTAAAAAATTTTTATCTGTTTTTTCCTTTGATTCATTGTATATTTTATCTAAAAGTATTTTACATTAAAACATAAATTACAGATATTTTATAATTTACAGCTTATAAAATTAATCAATATTTAATATCACATAATTTATAATGAAATCAAGTAATAAAAATAAAATTACTAAATGATAAAATTGAAAAATGTTTACAAATCGTCAATAAAAACCAGAATAAATTTTCTTATAATTCTAAAAATATCAATGATATTAAAAATTTGAAATGAAGTAAAATTACTCTAAACTATGTCTTCCATAAAATTGGATATTTCTTTTTTTTTTAACTCTTAAACAAGATTTCTCTTTCGGAAAAAAATATTAGACAATTTTTTTAAATATGTAAGCCAATTTCATTAGTATTTTTTTATTCATTATAAATTATTAATATTTAAAATAATTTTTTTCAATTTTGAAACACGAAAATCATAATTTGAAATACTTAACCTCATTGAAAACTGAAAAGTGCTTAAACACCATTAGTTTAATCAAAATTTCTTAGATTAAACTTAAAAATATTAAAAATTTGAATTAAAAATTGATAATTAAAAATTTGAAAGGAAGTAAAATTACTCTGAAAAATATGTTGTATCAAATTGGGCATTATTTAACATTTAAGCAAGATTTTCCTTAGAAAAGAAAAAAATTGGACAATTTTTTTAAAAATGTAAACCAATTAATTTCATTAGTATTTTTGTTCATACAAGTTACTATAAATTATTAATATTTAAAATATCTTTTTTTCAATTTTGAAATACGAAAATCAGAATTTAAAAAAAATTATCTTCATTTATTATCATAAAAGGTGTAATTATTTCAACTGAAATTATTTTTATGTTTAATACGTTAATGTACGTAATTATTAAAAATTTCTTTAAATGTCATTTAAAAAATATAATTAGATAGATATATTTAATGACAAAATGTTCTACTTATTTATAATTTTTATGATGTTGTATTACTAAAGTATAATACTTTACTTACAAATTGGCTATCGTTAGACAAATAGATTCATTTTTTTTACAAATAGCTTTTTTTTTTATGTTTTGTGTTGAACTAACATTAGTTCAACACAAAACATAAAAAAAAAAAATGAACTGTTATTATTGAATAACTGAACTGTTATTATACATTGAATGTTATTATTTTGTATTTATAGACAATATTTTTTTAATATTAAAACAGCACAAGAAAAAAAACGACAGGCATAAAATGAGACAATAATAAATAAATACTATTAAATAATAAATAACAAATATTTATAATATATACAATATATACGAGTATATAAAATTATATATACATATATATATAATTACAATTTATCTTTAAAAATTATTGTAAGTGGTTTATGACATTTCTAAAAGATAAAAGTAAAACTATACTAAACATTTAAATGCAATTCGTTACTTTTATAAAATTCTTCGATGTATTTTAATGAACTGTATGAGTTCAAAAATATTTCATATAAGTAAGAGTGAAATCTATTTCTGAAAAAAACAAGTTTTGAAAGCCAAATCTATTAAAAAATAAATTAATTAAATACAAATTATCAATTAAAAAATGACAAAAATTACTTTGCATCGCATTCATGTAAAGAAAAAAACAACTGACAAGTTTTAATGTTCAGTGAAAATAGCATGATTAAGTTAAAAATAAAACATTGTATGGCTTAGCATTATAAATCCAGTAGAATAATTTTATTTTCTGAAATGCTGAAATCGAAGAAGAAAAACAAATAAACTTGAACAGAAATTCGATACCTAAACTTCTGAATTTCTATTTCTAACAGAACATAATCAAATCTAGGAAATGTGGAAGATAATGAGTAATCAACAGAACCGAAAGAAACTCAGTCAATTAAAGCAGAGTGAAATGATATCCATTTCTAAATATTCCAAATTGCAAAGAGGGGTGGCATTCGAACATAAAACCAGAAGAAAATTCGATATTCTTCCTCCTCGGTTTTCAGTACTTACTACATTGGTTCAATAAGGCAAACGCGTGGAAACATCCCAATTTTTTTTTTATTCCCCTTCCAATCCCAATTCGGTTAGGGGCTTCATGGTAACGCAATACCACACATCCTCAGTGACAATTCTGCCGAATAAATGACACATTTACATATCCTCATCAGTAGATAATTCTCGCCACCTCATTTAAATAAGTGTCTTTTCTTTTCCACTCACATTTCGGCGTAATAAAATTTTCCAGTTCGAAGATATAACGGGAAAGCAAAGCATCGGATCGAATTTTCCTTCAAAAACACGCCAAAATACAAAACATTTTATTTAATTAGGGACACTTAAACAGTAACAGGAGTCATTATGGGCGCGACGGACACACACAGGCATCCATGCATCCATACCCACAGTCGTCAAGCTTCCATGTTCTTTTCATTTTATTTCTAATATCTTACATATAGATCGAACAAGACTTTTGCCTTTATTAAAAGCAACATTTCTTATTAACGAAATGTACACAATATCGAGAGAGGAACTTTTCTCCACGGTCCCCAACTTATTTTCATTACTTTGCTAATTATTGCGTTTGCCTCTTTTCCAGTAAAGCTAATATGCAAATTTCCCGGGCAGACAAGAGCAAACACAACTTTGTTCGAATTTCTCTGAGATGAAAACATATTCCCGCTTATTTTTACGATCAGCTCTTGTTGCCAGATTCGGATGACGAGATATCGTCTGCTTTTGTTTGGACAATGTCGAATGCTTGAAGATGATGAAGATGGCAATTCCGCTTGCGAATCGATGAAGGTGAAATCTGAACAAAGACCGTTATAATTAGTTACGGCATCTAACGTGTTCGGCTAATTACAACAATGGCTTCCGAGGATCACCGAGATTGGAGTTTTTAGCCGAATCTGTTTTAATACGAAACAAGTTTGGGCTTGATCTGACACCGAATATTTATGTCTTCTAATCTGTAAGATGCTTTCTCTACTTTAATGCCAGTAATTGCACTCTCCAGCGAAAACGCTAATTTTAATAGCGAAACCCGGTATATTATTTTCCAACAATTTTGATTGTGTAACATCGGAACACATATGTAAAATTTTGCAGGATTTGAATGAAAAAGAAGAATCAATTTTGGAATGCCAATTTAAAACAGAACAGGGCTTGATGTCAGCAAAATCCATTAAATTCAATAAAAGTTGTATTGAATCTGATTTAAGAAACATTTATTTCGAAAGCGAAGTCCGATATATGAATTTTTAATTTATTATTATTCGAATTTTATTTTTAATTTCAATCGTGAAAATAATAATTTATAAACTGTATAAAGGTAAAAATATAAAAATAATTGTTAAAATTCTAGAAAATAGACAAAATACAAAATAATAAATTCAAAAAAAATAGTAACACGAAATAAAATAATAATAATATAAGAAAATACAATACATATAATAAATAAAATAAACATAATAATAAATAAATAATTTATAATAATATAAATATAAATAATAAATATGTTTATAATAAATAAAATGCAACTCTACTCCTGTTGCCAGGTTCGGATGATAGAGATATCGTCTGCTTTTGTTTGAACAATGTCGAATGCTTGAAGATGATGAAGATGGCAATTCCGCTTGCGAATCGATGAAGGTGAAATCTGAACAAAGACCGTTATAATTAGTTACGGTATCTAACGTGTTCGGCTAATTACAACAATGGCTTTCGTGGATCACCAAGATTGGAGTTTTTAGCCGAATCTGTTTTAATACGAAACAAGTTTGGGCTTGATCTGACACCGAATATTATGTCTTGTAATCTTTAAGATGCTTTTGCTATTTTAATGCTAGTAATTGCGCTCTCCTGTGAGAACGGTAATTTTAATAGCAAATCCCATTAAATTATTTTCCAACAATTTTTGATTGTGTGACATCGAAACATATGTAAAATTTTGCAGGATAAAAACGCATGAAAACGAATAATCAATTTTTGAATTGTCAATTTAAAACAGAACAGGGGGATGTTAACATCATTAAAATTTTATTGTATCTGATTTAAGAAACATTTATCTTGAAAGCCAAGATCAATATATGAATTTTAATTTATTATTATTCGAATTTTATTTTTAATTTCAATCCTAAAAATAATAATTTGTAATCTGTATAAAGGTAAAAATATATAAATAATTGTTAAAATCCCGAAAATATACAAAATACAAAAATAAAATAATAATAATATAAAAAATTTAATACAAATAATAAATAAAATAAATAATTAATAATAATACAAATATAAAATAACATATTTACAATAAATAAAATACAAAATAAATAATTATATAATTGTTACATAATAATAAATAATTTTTTATAAAATAATAAAAACAAGATATATAATAATAATATACTACATAAATAACATTTTATGTGTTATTTGTATAAAAATTGCTAAAGTATTGTTTAAATTTGTGAATTATTGAATATCAAAGCAAAATTTCATTTAATTATTTTAAAAATTCTGAAAACTTATTTTTATTTCACTTATTTTCAACAAGTTTTTGCAATATTTGTTTACTTTTAATAATATGTATGCAAAATAATTATTAATAATAAATACGGTTTATCATTAAAATTATTTTAAATGGTTTATCACATTTCAAATGTACATTAATGGTTTTTTAGGGGAATTTACATCATTATAAGCTTTTAAATTAAATTAGAATATTACACTTAATTACTTCCTGAATTATAAATATTTTTACTTCTCTTTCATTATTTATATTAATTCTAAAATTTACTGCGCATTATTATTCTAAATAAAAGCATTATTGAATAGTTAAGACTAGTTTTATAATAATGAGATTTTTCTGCATGAGTAACCTAAGCAGAAATTGATAGCTTCATTGCATTTGATAAATAACTTTTAAAAAAAAAATGGGGAAAAGAAATGATGGAAAAAAATAAATAAAATGTTCTAATTTTCCCAACTACAAACGATGCAAGTCACGTGCCAAATCAAGCCAAAGTCAGCCAACTTCTTTTAATTAAAGACCTCCATATTTTTTTTTCTTTCCCCCTCCCTTTACTTATTTTTTTTTTTCTTTTCTTTCAAAGTATAAAAAAAAAAGAAAAGATTTAATGAGTCTATCTCGTCCCCTAATTCGAACGTAACAAATGGAATATTTTGTTATATCACTTCTACGCCCTGAACGCAGAACTGCGCATGCGCATTCATTCCGAATCCATTGTTTGACTGGTAGCATAAATCCTTCCCTCCATAAATAAGGACACTTTTTTTTTTTTTTTTTTTAAATATAATGCATTTCCGTCTGTGTATTTATAATTATTCTTATTCTTTTTAATTCTGGCAGAGAATTTCGAAAACTGGAATAATTTGCCTCCGTGATTTTTACCTTCCCCCATTGGCAATTTTTTTTTTTTTTTCATTCATTATTCATATCAGCAATTCTCCCTTTTTCCCTCTCAGCCATTAAGTGAAGGTTGCTGATTCAGAGATGGGTGAAAATATCCCTCCCCCTTTTTCATCCATTTTTGTTATGTCTATATATGTATATCCACGTCTGTTGAGACCGTTTGTTGCTGATGGGTCGAACAAATCTTTCAAATAAGCTTCAAGGTTGTGAGAAGAAATTTTCGTTCCCCTGAATGAAAATTTTGAAATATTGTACGTGATTACTGAAAGTTTATTTGTTTCTGTGGTATTAATCTGCAAGTGGGTGAAAAAAAGTTTTGACGTGCCCTTTTGTTGAACCCTCTCTTTTTTTTTTTTTTTTTTTTTTTTTTTTTTTTTTTTTTTTGTATTTCATTTCTTCTTTCTTGATCAGAAAGTATCAAATTTTTAGATTAGATTTCTTTGAGAAATCAGTAATCTTCTCAGCTTTTTTCTTGAATCTTTTATTACCAGATTTAATCGCCTTAAGTGATTTTTTTTTTTTTATCTCTTACGAAAAAAAAAATATAATTCTGTATAGTTTTTATTGATACAGTATTATTAGTTAGAATACATAAACGTTATAAACATTTTAATTGAAATGTTAATGACATGCTTTTAAAAAGAGCATTTTTTAAAATATAAAAAACGAATAGGTGTTAGTTTTTTTTACAAACATAATTAATTAACAAACAATTTGATACAGCTGAAATTGATACAATTTGATACAACTGATATTGATACAATTTGATACATCTGATATTGATACAATTTGATACATCTGATATTGATACAACTGATAATGATACAATTGATATTGATACAATTTGATACAACTGATACAATCAATTTAAAACAACAATATAATTAAACAATTTGTTTATAAGCAAATCAGTTATTAATTAGTATTTATAAATGACCATGATAATAAAATATATTTTCACCAAATTAATTTTGAGGTACGCCCAGTCTGTACACTTTGCTCGGCCTTAGATTGACTATGTCTCCTGAATGCGCCTAGTCTCTTGATTGACACGTGCCTTGTATGACTTTAACTATGTTATTAATGTACTTTAAATGTGCCCAGTAGAAATTACTGTCTAATTGGCTGTATGAAAATTATTTGTATTTGTCAATAATCATAACACTTTGAATAAAGATTGACTGAATTGACTTATTGACTAAAAACTCTCAATTCTTGTATTGGGAACAATAATATATATATACTATACACTGAAGTGACAAAAGTCATGGGATAGCAATATGCAAATTTTCAGATGGCAGTAGCATCGCGTAGAACAGGTATAAATGCGCAGTGCTTTCGCAGAGCTTTCATTTCTGTTCAAGTTATTCATGTGAAGAGGTTTTGACGTGATGATGACCGCACGACGGGAATTAACAGACTTTGAACGCGGAATGTTAGTTGGAGCTAGACGCCTGGGTCATACCATTTCGGAAATCGTTAGGGAATTCAACATTCCCAGATCCACTGTGTCAAGAGTGTGCCGAGAGTATGAAATTTCAGGCATAACATCCCACCATGGACAGCGCAGTGGTCGACCGCCTGCACTTAACGACCGAGCGACGACGTCTGCAAAGAGTCGTAAATTCTAACAGACAAGCAACACTGCGTCAAATAACCGCAGAAATCAATGTGGGACGTACAAGGGACTTGTTAGAACTGTGAGGAGAAATTTGGCTTTCTTGGGCTATTCCAGCAGAAGACCGACTCGAGTGCCTTTACTGACAGAACGACATCGCTTGCAGCGACTCTCGTGGGCACGTGAGCATATCGGTTGGTCCCTAGATGAATGGAAAACCGTGATCTGGTCCGATGAGTCACGATTTCAGTTGGTAAGAGCTGATGGTAGGGTTCGAGTGTGGCGCAGACCCCACGAAGCCATGGACCCAAACTGTCAGCAAGGCACTGTTCAAGCTGGTGGTGGCTCCGTAATGGTGTGGGCTGTTTTTCATGGCATGGACTTGGTCCTCTGGTGCGACTGGACCGAACATTGACTGGAAATGCTTATGTTCAGCTACTTGGAGATCACTTGCAGCCATTCATGGACTTCATGTACCCAAACAACGATGGGATTTTTATGGATGACAATGCGCCATGTCACCGGGCCACAACTGTTCGCGATTGGTTTGAAAAACATTCTGGACAATTCCAACGAATGATCTGGCCACCTAGATCGCCCGACATGAATCCCATCGAGCATTTATGGGACATCATCGAGAGGTCTGTTCGTGCCCAAAATCTTGCACCATCAACGCTTTCACAATTATGGACGTCTATCGAGACAGCATGGCTCAATATTCCTGCAGAAGACTTCCAACGACTTGTTGAGTCCATGCCACGTCGAGTTGCTGCACTTCGCCGGGCGAAAGGAGGGCCGACACGATATTAAGAGGTATCCCATGACTTTTGTCACTTCAGTGTATATATATATATATATATATATATATATATATATATATATATATATAATGCTACATTATAATACATTATAATACTCTTTTGCGATTTCTATTACTTTAAGGCTTTTTCTAATCCAAACATTTCTTTGCAACAAATTTGTTCATGGCATTGGACATTTTGCCCAACTTTGGTCACGCCATTGGCATTTTTAGATTATGTCGCTTTCTTGATTAAAAATCCATGACTAATTTTTGAATAACTAATTTTTGAATAACCTGTACTAAAATGGCTTTTGATAGCCCTAGTTCTTCACTTCTTTTCTATATTTAATTCTATTGTAACGTCTCTGCCTATATTAGACTTATAACGACTTCAAGAAAAGGGCCACTTTCAGGTTCATGAGAACACTTTAATTGTTATTTACAAATATTGAATATATATATAGAACTCTACACAGAAATGAAAATTAAGGATATAAATTAGAAACACGGGCCTGAATGGCCGAGTGGCTAGCGCTCTGGTGCTCCGTACCACATGTTTTGGGTTCGAGTCCCGGCGGTGCCATGGATGTTTGTAGTGGTTCGGAATCCACTTTAAAATGTAGGTCCCGGTCTAACAGGATCGTAGAGTGTTGCGGGGGCATTGTTACTCCGCGTTCGTGGCTTATCTTCAAGTTACACGCGCCCCCTGGGTAATGCAAAGTGAGTACGTCTGTGCAGCACTTGCCTTAAGGCATCAAGACGAAGCTGTCTGTGTTTGCCAGCTGCATTAGAAGAGAAAAAATTAGAAACACAAGTGCAGTTCACTCCAATGATGGAGATTTTTAAAGTTCTCGAGTCTACGTCGAATCTCAAAACACGTGGTTAGCGGAAGACATTAATTATCACACTGAGTGATACACGAAACCACAAGGGGCTCACTTTAAAAACAGGCGGTAACTCCGGGCTGTTCAATCACTTCAGAGAAAAATACAACACTTTTTATCGACTTGTCGCGGAACTCTGCTCTTCTTCTCTAAAAATCTCTCTTTAAGAAAATCCGTCTAGAAGGGGGCGGTGAGATTGCCTGACTTCTCATTAGAGTAGACATTTCTCAGCCCAGGGTCTATCACCAATCACGATGTAACAACTTATGGTGTAGTCCCTATTCCGTCTGTAATTGTTTCAACCTGTGAAGGTTGCATAGACTATCGCTAATTTTATGAGGTAACATTATTCATGACATTGAATATCTGCTATCAGATTTAAGTGACAGGTTGCTCTCATTAGTACAACAAGTAACATAAAATAAAATTTTAAAGTCAACTCCTACATTTTTTTTTTTGCTATATTGCAGAAAGTCCTTTATAAATAATTTTCATTCATTTTTTTAAGTTTATCTGGCACCATCTATTGGTAGATATATGCAAGTTAAATCTAAAAAAAAAACTAAAATTAATTAATTAAATTTAAGTAATGCATTAATATTTGAAAAACTTTATTAACATCAAGCGTCATCCACTGAAAGTTCAAAAAAATTTACTTGAACTTGAGTGGATGAATAAAAAGTATTTTATTAACGATTGCAAATTTGAACAAGATATATACAGGGAGAGTGTGAACTAATAGAAGGAATTGAAAATCACTAATTGCATGTAATATAACTATCTGCAAAACTGCTTATCTGCTGTCAAATTTGAGTGAAAGGTTTTTATTATGTACTTGTTAAAGAATATACATTCCTCTCTCTTGGAAACAGAATACTACAACTCTTGCCATGTGAAAAATGCTACACTATGATTGGCTGTCTTAATATTTTTTGATAGTTTGTTGATTCTTGATGCACCAGCATTATCACCGCTATTAGCTTAGAGTTCTACTTCTTTTCATTTTAATTAAAATTTTTTTAGTTTTATACAGTTTATATGTATCCATGTCACACATAGGTCCAAAATAAATCTTTCAAGTTATCCTTAAGGTTGTGAATACATTTTTCTAGTGGGAAAATGAAAGTAATTACTGAATGTATATTTACTTTTGTATTAATCGTATAGTCGGTAAGAAATATAGGATTTTTGGCCTGCTTTTTCGTTAAATTCCTTTTTTATTTGCTTTACTTCTTTTTTGATACGAAAATATCTAATTCTAAGATTAGATTGAAAAAAAAAAAAAAAAAAAAAAAAAAAACGAATTTCGAGAAAAACTTTAATCTTCTCAGCTTGTATGATTTTGCTTGAATCTTTTATTAGCAGATTTAATCGTCTTAAGTGCACATTTTTTTATTTTGTCCCAAAAGACGTTTTTGTCAATTGAATCTAAATTTTATTGATTGGTGCATATTAACAGTTACAACAGGCACCTACTTTAATTTAAATTAACAATTATTTAACAACTACTAAAAATTACTAATACCATGTTATTGTAAATCGTTATGTTGCTCTAAATCATGATGTTGATTGTTTATGTATTTCAACCTTAACCTTGAGAATATTTTTAATTAAAAAAATCACTTATCTAATTGCTCCTTATTTTATTTTTCTAAAAATTTAGCTAATTTAGAAATGAATTAAAACAATCAAATACATAGAAATTGAATACTGAAATTATTAAATATTTATTGATATATAAAGACAAAGAAGTAAAAAATTTAAATCTTCCCATTTATAATAATCAGGGCCGAATCATAGCCCAGACAAATGTCTAGGGCCCGGATTTTAAAAGGTAGTAAATAATAAAATTCAAATAAAAATTTAATTAATTTATAAAAAATTGTTCAAACTTTTCTTTAAAAAATTAAATTTATTGTTGTAGATTAAATATTTTTTATTAATTAAAATTTAAGATGTGTTTTTAGCAGTTCACATCATTTAGTTTTGTTTCATTTATTGTTTTGTATTTTTTGTGGTCTCTGTTTTATGCGAGAAAGGAGAGGACCAGGTAAGAAGAAAATGTCTAGAGCCTCAAAATGGATTAATCTTGCCCTGTTTTCAAATGGCGACTTTGAAAGTCCAAAAATAATGGATTTTTTTCCGACAAAGAAAAACTTTGATTTAAAAATAACTATAGTGTTTATGTGTGTGTTCTTATATAATATAAGAATTAATTTAAAGATGTTAAAAAAAGTTTTATATAAAAAAACTATGCTTTGAAAAAAAAAAAAATTTTTGCTTTTTTTTTTTTTTAGTTAAAGCTTCAATTATTTGCTTTTTTTTTCGTTGCTGATTATAACTCATTTTTGCATTGCTTTTGAATTTTTCTTTAATTTCAATTTTTTTAAAATGACGCGTTTTACTTTATATTAGCATGTGCATACTAGATTAAAACATTGCTTTAGATATCATTTAGAAAACCCAGATTTTATGTTCGGTAATGTTGATATTGTATAATAACTTTTATTTGACAGCATATAAAATTGTAAAAAGATACAAGATTAAAAATTAATATTGTAGTAATAAAATTTGATTTTTTAGAAATTGTGGGTCAAGTGTGTAAAATTATGTTGTTTGGAAATATAGTTTTGTTAGTTGAAATTGATTTGTTATGAGCAATCAAGATTTTTTCACAAATATACATTTAACTTCATAAATATTTGGAATCTGGCAGCGGCGCTGATCGCGCATGCAAAAATCCTACACCAGAGGGGTGCTGAACTGAAATTAGAAACTATACAGTTGTATTGGCAATTGTTTACGTGCAAGTGTACAAAGTGATGTAAAAAAAACTGTTAACATATTGTCATACTTTTACAATGTAACACAATAAAAGTTCCAAATCAAATTTGTTAATTAAATGTTAACTTCTCGTTTTTTACTAATTATTAACTGATTCTTCATATATCATATTAGCTGACCATTATACACTGAACTGACAAAAGTCATGGGATAAGCAAAATGAAAATTTTGAAAAAGCATCGCGTAGAAATGTATAAATGCGCAGTGATTTCGCAAGCTTTCATTTCTGTTCAAGTTATTCATGTGAAAGGTTTTGACGTGATGATGAAACAAAACAGATTTGAACGCGGAATGTTAGTTGGAAAATGGGTCATGCCATTTCGAAATCGTTGAATTCAACATTCCCAGATCCACTGTGATTTGTTATGAAAATATCAGGCATAACATCCCACCAGGGACATAGTGGTCGACCGCCTGCACTTAACGACCGAGACCGGCGATGCAAGAGTCGTAAATTCTAACAGACAAGACTGCGTCAAATAGCCAGAAAAAAAATGGGATACAAAAGGGGACTTGTCTGTAGCACTGTGCGGATGCATTTGATTTTCTTTGTATTCCAGCAGAAGACCGAAGTGCCTTTACAAACGACACACGACTCTTTAGCAATCGGTTGTCCCATGGAAAACCGTAAAAAGTCCGAAGTCACGATTTCAGTCGGTAAAGCTGATGGTCAGTGTTAGAAGCCATGGACCCAAACTTCAGCAAGGCACTGTTCAAGCTGGTGGTGGCTCCGTAATGGTGTGGGCTGTTTTCATGGCATGGACTTGGTCCTCTGGTGCGACTGGACCGAAATACATTGACTGGAAATATGTTCAGCTAAAGACTTGAAGCCATTCATGGACTTCATGTACCCAAACAACGATAGATATTTGAAATATGGATGACAATGCGCCATGTCAATATTCGATTGGTTTGAAGAACATTCTGGACAATTCCAACGAATGATCTGGCCACCTAGATCGCCCGACATGAATCCCATCGAGCATTTATGGGACATCAAAACCAATTTCCTGCACCATCAACGCTTTCACAATTATGGACGTCTATCGAAAGACAAATGGCTCAATATTCCTGCAAGAAGACTTCCAACGACTTAGAATTAGTCCATGCCAGTCGAGTTGCTGCAGTTCGCCGGGCGAAAAGAGGGCCGACACGAATTAAAAGGTATCCCATGACTTTTGTCACTTGGTATAAAAATGCATTAAAAGATTAGTACTTCAAAATAAGTGAAAACATATGAAAATGAAAATTATGAAATGAATGAATAGATTTTTGAAATATAAATACAATGATGAATATTCATATAATTGCTTGTGGGCCATACAACTTTAATAATGTTTTAAAAGATCAAGCAAAACACATTTAAACAGAATATTTAAACGAAAAATTCATTTAGAAGTATAGTTTTATCAATTGCAATTGATTTCTTATGAACAATAAAAATTTTTCAAAATGAAATTTGGAATCTGTGGCAGCTGCACTAAAGCGCGACCAAATGATCTTCTTCTACCAAGGGCGTTAGTGATCAGCCTAAAAAAATATACAGCTGATATGTATGCATGATAATCGTATACGTGTACAAAGTTATGTAAAAAGTTGTTAATACGTCACACTTTTACAATGCAACGCAATAAAATATTCAAATCAAACTTGTTAATTAAATCTTGTTAATAAATTTTAGTACCAATTATTAATCAATATATTAATTATTAACTGATCTTTCATGTATCATATTTTGTTGACGGTTATATAATGAAATACATTAAATAGTCAATACTTCAAAAGAAGTGAAATCATAATAAAATGAACATTATGAAATGAATGAATAGATATTTGAAATATAAATACAATGATGAATATTCATATAATTGCTTGTAAGGAATATTTCTTTAATAATGATTTAAAGATTAAGCGCATTTAAAAAGAATATTTAAACGAAAAACCCATTTAATGAATGAGCTTAGAAAAACAAATAAAAGTAAAATTGAAATTCAAAACAAAAATCGAAACCGTAACCTTAGAATTAATCCGACAGTTTTGTGATATCATCATCGAAAAAAGAAAACAAAATACAAACGATTTATGGAACGAAGTTTTTGGTAAAAAAAAAATAACAAGATGCAACAGCAAAAAAAATAAATAAATAAACGAAAAAAACAAAACCAACAAACGGAATTAAATCCCGTAAATATTTCATTCCGGCTCGCTTCTGCCATTCAAGCTTTTTATGAAACAATACTGCTGTATTGGTATGCAATTAGCATTGTAATAGTATACGTGCAAGTATACAAAGTGATATATATGTTGTCAATTTTTTACAATACAGCACAATAAAAGGTCAAAATGAAATTTGTTAATTAAATCTTGTTAACTTCTTGTTTGTACTAATTATTTATCATTGCACTAATTATTAACTGATCCTTCATGTATCATATTTTGTTGGTTATATAATGAAATACATTAAATAGTCATTTTAAAAGTTATAAAAAGAATATTCAAACAAATTGTTCACAAACTACTACCAAAAGCGTATTTTTATTACTTTAAATTAAAAATTAGATATATGTAATACTATAAAAATATTATATGAAATCACGAAATAATAAACAAAAATATTGCTCTATCCATACCTTGAAGTTTTAAATATTTTATAATTAGATGTCGCCTTATGAAAGGAATGAATAAATTTCTGAAATAAAAATACAACATTCATATAATTGATTCCATGGAATATTAATTTAAGAATGATTTAAAAATTTTAAGCAAAGAACATTTAAAACAGAATATTTAAACGAAAAACCCATTTAATGAATGAGCTTAGAAAACGAATGAAAGTAAAATTGAAATTCAAAACAAAAATCGAAACCGTAACCTTAGAATTAATCCGACAGTTTTGTGATATCATCATAAAAAAAAAAAAGCAAACGATTTATGGAACGAAAAAAAAAAAAAAAAAATAATAAATGGTTAAAAAATATATAAATAAATAAAAAAATAATAAGATGCAACAGCTTAAAAAAAATAAAGGAAAAAACAAAAACCAACAAACGGAACTAAATCCCGTAAATATTTCATTCCGGTTCGTTTCTGCCATTCAAGCTTTTATGACCGATGAAAAAACATCGTTTGCACGCTAAATAGAATTATAAATGTTTTTATCGCCGATACGAATTACTTTCTACGTTTTCGAACAGTCTGGAGATTAAATACAATTCCAGGTTTTTCTATCGTTTGCACTGGTGGGCTTATAAAAACAAAGGCGAGGAAAAGAATGTTAGTATCATTTAAAACTCACCGTGGGGATCTAATTTGCGATGCTCTTTTCGTGTTTTTTTCAACATATTTTTTTTTTTTTACCCCTTGCTCTTAAAAAACAAATAAAGTCTTACAGTATAAATAAATGTAGAGTAACGCCTTTTGTTTTAATACTAGTTTTTTTTGTTGTTGTATTTAAGTTAAAGCAATACGAGTAAGATATTATTCCTCATTCAGTAACTTATCACCTACTCATTAGATAATTAATGGAGATAAAAAAAACACAATTTTTTTCACCTTCTTAATGTCAGTGTTTACATTACATCTTGCTAATTTCAACGCTGTGAGAATTGATTAGTAGTTAAATAAGGCATTAACAGGCAAGTTGTAAGGCTTTATTTTTTAAAACTAATTAGTAAAAAAAATTTAATTAGTCTTTATTTATTAGCAGTGTAGAGGGTATTAAATTATATCTTCAAAAGTTAAAAGCGAAATAAAATAAATTGACATAATTTAATAAAAGTGATTAAATTAATTTATTTTAAGACTTTTTAAATTCAACGTAGAATATGCCTTGTTGAAGACTGAAACTTAAAAAATAGAATTTAGATTGTAATTCGCTGGTAGCTTGTGTTGCAATCACTTATTTTAAAAACGGGAAGGTTAGATTACAATTGTGTAAGAATTTTAAATTACTCTTACATAAATTCTTATTATTTTTAAATAAAATTTTACAGTATAAATAAATGTAGAGTAATGCCTTTTGTTTTAATACTAGTTTTTGTGTGTTGTATTTAAGTTTAAACAATACGAGTAAGATATTATTCCTCATTCAGTAACTTATCACCTATTCATTAGATAATTAGAGATAATTAATGTTTTTTCACCTTCTTAATGTCAGTGTTTACATTACATCTTGTTATTTTCAACGCTGTGAGAATTGATTAGTAGTTAAATAAAGCTTTAACATAGCTTTTAAAAATTTTATATATAAAAATATATATAATATCTATATATATAATATCTATATTAGATATAATTTTATTATATCTACATTAGATATATTTTAAAAATATTTTTTAAAAGAGTAAAATTTCTTGTACAAGTATTTTGCAGCGAAACATATTTAAATCAAAGCTACAGATATGCATATTTAATATTTTATTTTCCTTTCAAATATAAACAACTTTTCAATATTTCAAATTATTGTTGCATCAAGAAAAGCAAATATCAGCAGATCAAATCGATTGTCATTGCTGTGAGTTAACAAAGCATGCACTGGGTTCTGTAACAGAAGTTAATCATATAAATTTTCATGATGCAACATTTAAAATCCTTTGAAAGCAAGAGAATCTTAAATGTCATATAATATCTTATATTATAATTTGAGAGTCTTCTTTACAGATTTCTTCTTTACAGATTGTGTACTGTCTTTACAGTATAAGTACTAATATAATTGCTAGAAACTATGTTTAAACAAAAGTTTTAGACGTTTGTACTCTTTATTTTTCCTCCATTTATATATCAATAACTTAATGTAAATGTTTCAGATTTAATTCAGATTTTCTTCTGATGAATTCAGAAGAAACATTAGCAAAAATGATTACGTATTAACCTTAGGAAAAAGTAATATTAAAGCTGGATTTTCACTGGATTCTATAATTGCATAACACAGATAGCCAGCCAGTCACAAATCTGAGTGGGCAGCTCCTTCTCAGCTGTCGTCTTACAAACAATGTGAGATTTTAGTTTCCGGTATGAATCCACCTAAAGTGAAAACCAAGAAAAATAAAAAATTGTGATGGAGTATTTAAGTGTTATCAACTTCATAGCATGAACGTAACTCCATGTTAACAATAGTATGTAACTGATCCTGTAAAATAAGTTAGTAGAAAATTTTCATGGCATGAACAATTAAATCTAGGATTTAAAAGTAATAAAATGTCTTTAAAATTCAGTATTGTATAGCTATTGCACTAATTGTATTGCTAGAAATTATATTTCACTGAAATTTTACAGATATCCACATTTAAAATCCTTCTTCATTTCAACTACCAACAATTTATTTTCGCTATTTCTAACAGTTTGTTACACTAGGAAAAATAATACTCTCTTCTTGAAGCATCTATGCATTGTCGATTTCACTACGGACATATTGTTGCATGCTAAGAAGAGTAAAAGTAATAAAAAACAAGTAATACAAAAAAAAAAAATTTTTTTAAGTCAATTCCTTCTTTTTTTTTTCCCTCTATTGCAGAAAGTCCTTTATAAATAATTTGCATTCATTTTTTTAAGTTTGTCTGGCGCCATCTATTGGTAGATATATGCAACTTGAATCTAAAAAAACTAAAATTAATTAATTAAATTTAATTACTGAATTAATATTTAAAAAACTGTATTAATATCAAGTGTCATCCACTACAAGTTCAAAAAAATGTATTTGAACTGGAGTGGATGAATAAAATATTTTATTAACGATTGAAAATTTTGAACAAGATATATATATATAGGGAGAATGTGAGATAACAGTAGGGATTAAATAAAATTCCATAGTGTGTAACTATTGCGGTAATTTTGTTGCCATAAATTACATTTGATTAAAAATTTACGGATATACACAATTGAAATCTTTTTTTTCAATTCAACTATCAATAACATTATTTCTGATATTTTTGCTACAACGGAAAAATAATACTCTCTTCTTGAAGTATCTATGCATTGTCGATTTCACCATGGACATATTGCTGCTGCATGCCAAGAAGAGCACACCACCGGGCTCTGGAAGAGATCAGGGGTGGTTGTCACATCCTTCACGCACTGCTTAACACCTGCTCTGGAGTCGACTCCGCAGACGATCCGGGAACGAAAGAATAACAGGAGCAGGGAGAGAAAAAGAGCAACAGGACCTTCCTGGATCCTCATTAATCATCTGGGAACTGTCAGGCCTTCCTGGATATTTGCAAATCGCTTAAATCCCCATCCGTCTTTTTCCAGAATACGCCACAACGGCTCGGATGCTACAGAGATCTCGATTCTCTTGTAAATATAAGCAGCTACTGTGTAGATGAGGAGTCTTACAGATCGACGAATGGAATATGTATATGTGCAGTTCTTATTTTATGATCGAGGACCTTGAATTCGGTTGAAATTTTCATAGTGTGGCAAATAGATTAAACATCTTTTTTTAGAGATGGAGTGTGCATCTTTCTTTTTAGTTACTCACGTAATCAATAAACTATACAAATCTCCATGTAAATACAAGCAACTACTGTGTTGTGTAGATAGTAGGACTTATACAGAACAACGAATGGAATATAAAATGCATACATGTATTTATCATATTATTTTATTATTATATATACATTTCATTTATATTTCTCATTGGATGGATGTTTATGGCTCTAATTTCCAATGGTATTTTTATGTTACCACAAAGTATAAATTCCATTTTTTTAATAAAATGTTAATTAGTTTTGAACAAGAGGTGGGTTAATTTAAGTGTTTAAGTTTAATCCCATTTTAATTTGTATTAAATTAATGATGTTAATTATAGTTTTAATTATTATTTCATGGAATAATACAATTAAAATGTAAAGTAAAAACTTCATTTAGACAACAGGCTTGTGCTATGAATGATAACAAGTACACTATGATGTATGTATGTATACTTATGAGACACTAATTTGCCTAGTGTTGTGCTGTTCTATGATTCCATGTGCCATTTACTATGTGTTTTCTTGTGCTTTGATGTGCCGAGTATTGTTGTGTTGCAATATACAATCTTATATTAAAGTACAAAATTTTAAAATTCTTGACTTTACTTGAACGACAAATTCTTTAAGTATGATGCAAGGAAAAAAAAAGTTAAGAATAAAAGGTTTGAATTTTTTTAGTAAGCATAACGTGAAAGTGTGAGACGTTGATGCTCTTTTCTTATCCATATGAACATATTTTATTTGATAGCTGATGCGAAGGATTCTAAAACATCAAACATGAAAGTACCACGTTATCATTGATTATTAAGTCTTTGAAGTTAAGCGGATGGAAAAATTAGTTCACCATTGACAAATGCAAATTAAATGTAGTTCTGGAAGAAAATAATGTAATCACTGTTTGAGTGATTTTGTGTTTGACTTCTAATAGGAAATTCATTCATTCATTTGATTTGATGGCAAATATTGGATGAAAAAAGAACTTATTTATAAAAATATTTCATAAATTATATTAATTTTTTTCGAAGATTTTGTCGGATTTGTTAATAAAATAGAGAGAAATAAGCAAAAAAGACGTAGCTATTATGATTATTGTGATGTTGTTGTTACAATTTTTTCATATATAAATTCAAGATGTCAATTATTTTTATAAAAAACTTTTATTCACAACCTGATGCAACGTATATAAATTTATTTTAATTTATTAAGACTACCTGGCAAAGTTTGTTATCTTACAAACCTTAAAAAAGAAGTAGAAAGAGATGATCATAGTTGTTTAATATATCTTACTGTTTGTTTCCCCACATACACTGCAATCGGACCATGGCAAAGAATTTTGTATTAAATGTGTTGATGACTTAAAATAACCTGTCCATACCTTAAGATTGTGAATAGTAATCAAGACATCTGCAAAGCCAAACTAGTGTTACGAGAGCTAACCAGGACATACCAAACATGTTGAAGTTACGATATAAAACAAACTAATTATCATTTTGGAGTAAAGGGCTGAAATTTCATAAATTTTCAAGAAACAGAACGTTTAACTACGGTATTATAACGCCTGTTTACGAGGTTATATTTGCTAATGCAGCTAAAGTTGAATTGTCAAAAATGCCTATTCCTAAAGACAATTTATTTACTGAAAGAAAGAGAACAATTACAAGATGCTTTGATGGAGATAAGTATTTTATTTGAGTCTAATAATGAGGTTTTAATTAAAAATAAGGTTAAATATGATCAGTATTAAAATATATGACATTTGTTCAAAAAGAAATGCAATGAATTAAAGTGAATATTTTGTAGGGAAAGTAAACAACCTGTTTACAAGCCATATTTATAAAATTGTTTTGGAAAGTAAAAGGAAATACGATCTACATGTTGTAATTTAATATATTGAATGTTCAGAGGGAAAGATAAACATTAAATAATGTTAGGAAATTCAAGCTAAGAAGGTGAATCAATTTTAAATAAATATCTCATCTCTGTAGAAGTTCATATTCTAGTACATGAAGATGATAAAAAGAGAAAGATGACAGCAGATCAATTTTAGCTGTTTTCAGAGGATAAAAAAAACGAAGAATTTTTTAAATTAGAAAGAAGAAACAACAGAATAAACAACTATATTATCGATTCCAGTTCAGCATCTGTGAACAAAAAAGAATCAAACTATGGTTGATGAAGAAGGTTAGTTTTCGGGGACTGCATAGGTACTGGCCAAAGATTCAAAAAATTTTTAATGAGAAAAACTGTCAAAAATTGAAAACAATATTTAATCAATAACAATATTTTAAAATAATAATGGTATATGCAATTTTAAGGGCTATTTCACTAAGCCTTGTAGTAACAAATGTTTCACTTTTGTATATTTACAAATAAAATTTTGTTTGTAAAATCGTGCTTTTATTAAAAGTGAGTTTTATTTTAAAATCTAGCATATAACTTACAGTATAGAATACCTAGGTCTTCAATAATAGAATACCTAAGTCTTCAATAATAGAATACATAGGTCTTCAATAATAGAATACCTAGGTCGTCAATAAAAATAAGTGAGCAATGCACAACTGTTGTTGTTGTTGTATCCCTGAAGAGTACAAAAAAATCAAATATCTTGGTGCTGATAAATAATATTGGCTATGTTGATTGCCAGCTCAGAGTATAAATCCTCCACCGAGGGATAGTCGAGACAATGCATGGCGGCTGCAACAGCTGTGCAATCAAAGACATGATGGGAAATAAGCTTGACATCAGGGCAGTTGCCACATTTTTGATATTTTTTAATGCCATCAGCAGAGAGGCTCATATTTTTGTGGTGCTTCATCCTTAATCTTGTGAGAGTAATAGCTGTTTTTTTTTTTCGATATTTATTTCTGTAGTTTGGCATTTAGTTTTGATCTTAAAATAAATTACAAGTTTAGATTTTGCCAAGCCATTTGCCACTTTAACTATAATACACTTATATAAACTCACGAATGTATAATCTCTCGCACTGTAGAAATTTATATTTTATCTACTAACTCTTTCGGCCACCTCTATCAATTCTAATTCTGCAAATAAATAAACAGAACATAAATATTATGTACAGTTTTATTTTCGTGATAATAGGATCGAAATTTCGTCGAAGTTTTCGTGGAATGAGAATTAGGTTAAACATTCTTACTTTTGAATAACATCTTTTTTTTTTTTTACCTCTATACGAGATCAGCATGCCATTGTACAAGTAATCAGGTGCTCTATAAACTTCAATTTTCTGTTAATCATAAACAGCCTATCATAAACAGCCATCAATCAATCTTAAGCCTATTCATATACACAGAGGTTATTTATGATTAACAGAAAATTGAAGTATATAAAACACCTGATTACTTATATGATGGCATGATGATGTCGTATACGTGTACATAAATAGGTTATTGATTAATGAATAAAAAACGACATTTATATGAATGTCCTTTATTATGATTGAACACCTTAAATTGGTTTGAAATTTATATGAATACGAATTAGAATAAACATCCTTTTAGCTGATAAATACTATGTAATTTTTTTTGTAAGAATTTGTGTAATATATGGAGTAGTTTATAGTTATTACCTTTGTATAAAAAAATTTCTACTTGATAGAAAACATGAAAATAAATTTATTTAAATTTAGATTTTTTATAGTACCTCAAATATCGTATCTTATTAATTTTTTTTTTAAATATAAAGACAGGGTGTAATAGGCTCTTCAAATACTACTATTAATTTTGCAAGTATTAAGTATTAGACAGTACCAGAAATGTTTTAAGAAATAAAAATAAATTTTCCTCTGCATAAAAATTTTAATATTATCAATAATGACTGCTAATATAAATTTAAAAATCCATTTCTTTAATTTATAAAATGATAAAATTAGTACTCCAATAATCTGTAGAATTAGAAATGCTGCTAATGTTTTTAAGTTGGAAAAAATAACTGTTATTACAAAACAATTTTGAATACAACTAATGGATTCTAATTTTTTTAACATTAAATTTTCTTTGGAAATTTCATGTTATCAATAATGACTGCAAAAATAAACTTTTAATTCATTTCTTTACTATATAAATAAAAGAATTTGGTATCCCAATATTCTGTAGAGTTTTAAATGTTACTAATATTTTTTTAAATTGGTAAAGATAATTGTTATTACAAAAAACTTTTAAATACAACTAATGAATTCTGATTTTTTAACATTAAATGTGCGTTTTAAATATAAAATTAAAAAAAAAAAATTTAACCAATTCTTTTAATTTATAAAATGGTAAAATTAGTATTCCAATACTCTGTAGAATTGTTGCTAATATTTTTAAATTGGAAAAAATAACTATTATTACAAAACAATTTTGAATGCAGCGATTCTAATTTTTTTAGCGTTAATTGTGTGCTTTAAAATTTTTAAAATCTAAATAAAAATAAATTTTCCTGGGCATAAAAATTTTAAAGTTATCTCTAATGACTGCAAAAATAACTTTTTAATCCATTTCTTTAATTTATAAAATGATAAAAGTAGTATTCCAATATTCTGCGGACTTTAGAAATGTTAGTAATATTTTCAGGTTGGAAAAAATAACTATCATGACAAAACGTTTCTGAATACAACTAATGGATTCTAATTTTTTTTTTTAGCATCGAGTGTGTGTTTTAAAATTTATTTTTAAAATTACAATTTTTAAAATTAAAATAAAAATAAATTTTCCTGGGAATAGAAATTTTAATGTAATCAATAATGACTGCAAAAATAAATTTTAATCCATTTCTTTAATTTATAAAATGATAAAATATATATTATTCTGTAGAATTAGAAATGTTGCTAAAGTTTTTAAATTGAAAAAAAAATAACTATTATTACAAAATATTTTTGAATACAACTAATCGCTTATAATTTTTTAACATTAATTTTGCGTTTTGAAATTTTTAAAATTAAAAAGAAAAATTTTCTGGGCATAAAAATTTTAATGTTATCAATAATGACTGCAAAAATTAAATTTTAATTTGATAAATGATATAAAATGTTAAAATTTGTATTGCATTAGAAATATTGAATCTGAATTTAATTGAATTGTAGAAATATTGTATCTTGAATTAGAAATATTGCTAATGTTTTTAAATTGGAAAACATTAACTATTATTAAAAACATTTTTGAATGCAATTAATGGATTTTAATTTTTAACATATATGGTGTGTTTAAAAATTTTTAAAAAATCAAAATGTTTAAAATTATAATTTTTAAACTTATCATCTTTAAAATTAAAATAAAATAAGTTTGTCTGGGAATAGAAATTTTAATGTTATCAATAATGACTGCAAAAATAAATTTTTAATCGAATTCTTTAATTTACAAAATGATAAAATTAGTATTCCACTATTCTGTAGAATTAAAAACATTGCTAATGTTTTTAAATTGGAAAAAATAACTATTATTTCAAAAACAATTTTGAATACAACTAATGGATTCTAATTTTTTTTAGCATTAATTGTGTATTTTTAAGGTTCTTTAAAATTAACATTTATATGTTAATATTCTAGGACAGAAATGTTCAATTTCAATTAACATTTTTAATGAAAAGCTTTTCATTTAAGTTTTAAATTAAGAATTTGTTTTTGCGATGAAATATATGTTAATTAACACGGAAAAAAAAATCTATTATTTCTCAAATTAATGAATATCAGATGCATCGATTAAAATTTCCAGACTTAAGACGCTCAGACAAAATGTGTGAAATCGTAACAGAAGTTCTTAAGGAATGGCAAAGAGTTGCTAAACCCATTTTGAAACGTAACTCAAGATTAAGCTTATTTCTAATTAGCATTTTAATAGCTTCATTATGTCTAGAAACACAGAAATTATTAAATTACAGATATTTCAAATAATTGAAGCTATTTTTAATTTGCATCAACTTTAGAGAAAACGTTTTACTTTTCGAGAAAATAGAAATTTCTGAAATTAACAAAGCTCCGCTTACAATTTGTAATCAAAATTTTTCATGAAGGATTGGAGAAATATTTCATGCAAAACATCTTCAAACTTCATTTACCTTACGTCCCAGAAATTAATTTTCGTATATTTCTAATTTCTTATTATATTTCACAGTTCGTTATTTTTTTTTTCAGTAAAATTTTCGTATCATCAAGTAGCCATAGTATGTCTACTTTTAATTATCTTTTAACATTCAGTGTTTAATCACTGCAATTTTGAGTTTAAATACGAAATTTAAATTTTATTTTATTCAAATAAGGATATTTTTCTATTTATTCTGATAGATAATACGTTGCTTACAAGTGACATGTTAATAAATATTTAAAGTGCCAAATTACGTCTTTTATTCATTAATTTTATTCATAATCTCAAATTGTTGCACAAAAAGTAATTTTTACATGAATATTTAAATTTAAAAGCTGGTTTTTTTGTAGAATCTTCAAAAGGGTTTTGATTGAGTTGAGTTTTATGAATTTGTGTTAAAAAGCTAATAGTGAATTTACATAGAAAATAATAAAAACGATTGTGCTTTTTTTTTTTTTTTTTTTTTTTAAATATTATAAAAGTTTCAAAGTTTAAAGACATGATATTAGACGATGTTAAGGGAAATGTTAAAAAATATTTATTAGACTGAAATATTTAACATTTCATTACATATTAGATAAGTGTTATGTATTCAAAAATATTTGTGTATCAATTATCACGATAACACATAATCAAAAATGTTTGGCAGATTTTAAAATTAGTATTATTATTATTGTAAAATAAACAATATTTTATTATGTTATAGAAAATAATGAAAATGATTGTGCTAAAGATCACTTTCTCAATTATTTTTAAATATTATAAAAAATTTCAAAATTTAAAATTTAAGGGCAAAAAAATTTAAGGGAAATATATAAAACTAAATATAAAAACTATAATTTCTCATTAACTAAGTTTATTTGAAGAGAAATATAAAAACAAATATTTATTAGACTGAAATATATAACATTTCATTACATATTAAATAAATGCTATGTATACAAAAACATTAAGTTCCTTTTTAATTATTAGATAACACACAATCAAAAGTTTTTTTGACAAGATTTTAAATGTGTTTTTAAAACTTTTTTATTAGTATTGTCTTGAAAAATTCAAAAACAATATTTTTATTATGTATATAGCAGTTGGTGTAATGTTTTATAAAATGATTGTGCTATAAGTTCAACTATTTTAAAATATTTTGAGTAAATAAAAATTCTAAAGGGCATGATATTACAATGCCAAAATAAATGTTTTAAAAATAAATGTACAGGGATATAAAATTTTCTTTTTTCATTAAATAATTTTGTTATATTTGAATGAAATTTTTAAATTTGAAAAATTGTATTCTAAAAGTTAATCATGGTTTGAATAAATTGTTTTTTAAAACAATACTTTATATTCGACAACATATTGTTTTTTTTTTAGCTTTGTAAATATTTATGGAACATCTTCAAATTTTAATTTTGTATTTTAGTAGATAAAAAACAATAAAAAATAAAAAAAAACAATAATGTTTTATAATGAAAATGAAAACTTAATGTAAGTTTTATTTAAAATATTAGTTTAGCATTTCTTGAAAGCCGTATTCAAAAACGTTTATTGATATTTTCTAACTAGTTTTAAAATAACACCACATACTTAGCTATTATTTGCAGCTGGTATTCTGTTTATAAATATTACTTATCTATAAGTTTGAAAATATAAATTAAAATATTTGAGTAAATAAAAAATTTAAAAGCTTCATTGAATACATTGTAGAAGATATGATTTGTAAAACAAGCAAATTTCAAATTTAGGTATTATTAGAAAAAAATAATTTTTCTTTTAAAAAAATTAATAAAAATAGTTTGTAAGATGATTGAACGAAATTTTTAATTTGAAATATTATAGTATGATTAAAAAAGATTGTTAATCATGAATTTTAATTTTAACTCAATCTAATTTCGATTTACAGATGAATATTATTCGACATTTATATTTTTCCTCGTTTGGCCTTATACTTCGAGTTTTAAATGAAAATAGGTAAGATTTTTACCAACAAATTTCTCAAATTTGAGATGTAAGATTTTAGTAGAAAAAATATAAATCAAAAGAAAATTGTTAAAAAGAGAAATGTTTATAATTATTTGGGAAAATCTGGGGAAAGACAATAAAATATCAATGTTTAATTAAAAGTAATTAAGAATATTAATTTATCATTTCCTTAAAGATTTAACTCATGAGAAAAAGGATAATTGAATATATTGTTGTCCATAATAACATTTTTTTCGATTTACGGATGACATATTATACCAAAATTAATTTAAATAAAGCTGCGTTTTCAATAGAATTAGATTCTTAATTTACTTCAACCGAAATGTTTGAAATTAGTTTATCTTTTTAAATAAAAGTTTAATAATTAATAAAATAATTTTAAAAACCTTAAAAGCATGACAAGAATTTTAATGTTAAGATTTTAAATGTCAACAAATTTCGTAAATTTGAGAAGTAAGAGTTTTGTAGAGAAAAAATGTAAATAAAAAAGAAAAATTGTCTAAAAGATAAATGTTTGTAATTATTTGGGAAAAATTTACAGAACTACAATAAAATATCAATGGTTAAACAAAAGTAATTAAAAGTAATTTATAAATTTAGTTTTTAACAATAAAATATCAATGATTAAACAAAAGTAATTAAGAATATAAATTTAGCTTTTAACAGTAAAATATCAATAATTAAACAAAAGTAATTAGGAATATAAATTTAGCATTTCTTTAAAGATTTAACTCATGATATAAAGTGATAATTCGAATATATTGTTTTCCATAATAACCTTTTTTTTCGACTTACAGATGATATATTATATTGAAATTAATTTAAATAAAGCTGTTTTTCAATAGAATTAAGATTCTTAATTTATTTCAACCGAATTTCGAAAAAAAAAAAGAACATTTTAAACTTTTACTTAAACACTCACCTTTTTTTTGCTTTGAAATCCTTCATACTTTTGTAAAAAGTGTCACCTTATTAAAAAATATACGTCCACTTATTTCTTAAGAGAAAAGGAATTTTTTTTTTTTTCCGAGTGATTCTTTTTTTTTCTTCTTTTTTTTAAGAAAAAAAAAAGGTTCATTACTAAACGAAGTGTCATTAAGAAATCGCGTCCATATTTCTTGATGAATATGATACTTTATTGCCCAAAGCCGTATACCTGAAAAATATTTCAATGCTTCCATCAAAAAATTTTTCCTTGTTTGCCATTTTTTTTTTTTCTACTTCCTTACGGTCAAACGCGCTTGGATTACAGAAGAGTAATTAAAGCCGTATCTGTTGCCAGGTTTTGAAACCCAAACTTTCCATTTTTTTTTTTCTTCCTCTTCTTCTTCCTTTCGTACTTGGAATGGGAAAAGCAGCAGACGATAGCTAATATCTGAGACAAATGACATGAATTATGCATGAGTTTTGGCAACACCGCAGCCCGTCAAAACTTTCACTATTTAAAAACCTTTTCTCTCAACCGATGCCTGCGTAAAAAGGGGAATCACAATAATAATAAACATAAAAATTCGAATGAAGCAAAAATGAAAAAAAAAAAGCGTTTCTTAATTAAGCACGACCGCAAATGAGAAATCTATGGGAACATTAAAGGTAATAAGGTTGCGCAGTGTCGTAGTGTCTCTGAATCTGCTAGAATATTTTTTTTTGTATTATTTATTTCTTCCTGGTGTCTTTTAGCCGGAATTTTTTAATGAATACAGTTTCTTAGCAAAGAGGTTATTAGAAAAAGAACGAAAAACATTGGTAATTATTACTTTGAGACGGTATTATTAGATTTCTCCTAAGTTTTTGTGCTTTATAAAGAATATTGTATTAATCCTACGTCTGAATTCAAATGTCAAAATATGGAACCATGCATACGTAAACTTGAAATATTTAAGAGACACTGCATTGTTAATTCGAACTTTTGTTTATTGCTTCGAACCACAAGATCATAATTTCAGATTTTTAATGAGGTATAGGGAATTTGTGTTTTGTTCACCACTTGCAGTTCGGCAATGAATTTTACAACAACTAAATAGAGAAAGAAAAACAAAAATATAAAAGATTTACTTTATAAATGGGAATAAAAGAAATTCGAGGAAGCCTGTTTTTGTGAAAGTAATTATTTTTTTGAGATCACTTTCTGCTTTTCTATTGAAGAATAATAAAATCAAGCAAGAAAATTAATGAATTATTTGTGAAAAAAATTACAACGTAATCAATAACATTTTTTATAAATCTTTTGAAAATTAGAATTGCTAATTTATAAATTCATTAATAAAAAAATATAGAAGGTTTTATATTAAAGTTTTTTGTGAAAGAGGCAATATAGATATTGCATTAAACACTTTGAAACTTCTATAATTTAAAAAAATATCTTAGCATTTTTTGAAAATAAAAATAATTAATATCAAATTTAAGTATAAAATAGTATTGGTCACAAATACAAAATAAAAATTGACAATTTTTATGTAAAAACCCACCTTTTTATTTGCTATTATAAAACAAATTTTATTGTTGCTTATAATATTAAGCATACATAAGATTTAGCTTGATTTAGAACTTTGAGATTTATGCTCGCTGGCACTCACTGACTTTATTTCAATTTATCCAAACGTTGATTAAAATGCTACAGATAACAGAATTTGGCAAAAAAAGAGAAAATGAAACCTTTATACAGGAACTACTCTAAAATGTGAAATTCTTGAATTCGTTGCGTATGATCCATTGCCTAATTACATTTTAAAACAAAAAATTCATTACTCGTACTTCCTAGCAACTAATAGAATATAAATAAGAGCAAATTTGAAAAAGAAATAAATCGATAAAATTCAAAGTTAAAATAGATCATTATATATTTTAACTGTAGAACGATGATTAGAATATATAAAGCACCAGTACTTGAAATAAAAGTGAATAAGAATTAATAACCCCCACAAAAATAAGCATCTTCTGACATATCAATTATCCAAGAGTAAGATAGAATTTTATATAGTATACAGATAAATGCTTCTTTTATAAGCATTTTATAAATATTTTGGTTATAAATATAGATATTTACTCTGAGTTAAGTTGAAATATTTGTCTAAAGAAAATAATTCATATTTTGCTACACTGTTTATATCATTATTAAAAACTCTTTATTAATTATTTATAAAAATTCAGCTTTCTGTAGTTATTTAATGTAATTATTCTTTATAATTATTGAAAAGAAATAACTTAATTCTCAAATCTAAACGTTTTATGTCTGTAGTATTTATTTATTAAACGTAATTTGTTACTTTTTAAAAGTTTATTTTAGCAACATATTTTAAGTTTTATGGTTTGCAAAATATTAGTTTTTAAGGATAGATAGATATTTCCTTTTCATTTTAATTATATAAATCGTATTTTCCTAAATTTTGTAATATGAGTCATCCTAAATTCTATTATGATGGAAGTAATACTAATATTAAAAAAAAATTATAATTTTTCAGTCTTAGAGGTTTTTTTATATTTTATATTTTTTGAGTCATCCTAAATTCTACTATGATTGAAGTAATACTAATATTAAAAAAAAAAATTATAATTTTTCAGTCTTAGAGGTTTTTTTATATTTTTAGAAATTTTTATATAAAAACTATTATAAAAAATTTCTAATTTCTGTATTTATATCTTGTCTCTTTTAACAGAACAATTAATGATTGAAGTAATGTTAAAAATTCATGAAAAAAATTTAATATTTTTGTACGTCAAGATTAGATAGTATAATTCAAGTCATAGCAATATCCTGTATTCTTGCATTATTGAAATAAACCAAATATAAAATTATTGAAAGAAATTTAATATTTTTTGTTTAGAGAAAAACATTTTTATTACTTTTATATTTCATCTTTTTGATTACAATATTTTTGAATAATTATTTATTATTAATATTCATTATAATAAGTATATTTTTTAAAAGGAATGAAAAAACTAATTAAAAATTACTCATAGTGGTATATATAACTTTCATGGATTTTATCTTTGGCTGTTCCCTATTTTATATTCGCGAAATATTTTTGAAAGCTTGAAATAATAAATACAATTTGTCTAAAGATTATAATATCATAAAAAAAAACTGTTTAATATTTGCAGCAATAAAATACTTACAATTTAATTTATTTTTGTATTTTATGATTAGCATCTTAAAAAAAAAAATCAATAGCATAAAGTAGAAATTGATATATAAAACTTCAGTTCCCTGTTATCTAATAAAATTTTAGATATGATAAATTATTAACCAAAATATAGTGCATATTTTATACAACAAATTAATAATAGTAAGATGAATACATTAAAAACCAGAATTTATTTTCTAATTGATGCATTCCTCTTAAATGGTAAAAACTGAATGTATACTTTATTTAACTGTTCCATTAACATATCGCGAAGATTCAAAATTGAAATTTCATCACAAATCGTCGAAACTGTTTTAAAAAAAACAAATAAATACCTTCTCAAAAGTAATAATGGGTTTTGAAATGAACGAGTGCAAGTTTATGATATTTTGTAATCTGTTTTCTCTTGATTACATTTTTAGTTGCATTCAATCTTGTACCCTAATTTCAAGAAAAAGAAAGAACATCTAGAATAATAAAAAAAAGATGTGCCATTAGCGAAATTTTCTATTAGACAGAAGTGAAAACAAGTATTTCACTCACTCAGTTTAACAATTCAATTGCGAAAAGATTTAAGTTCACTTTCAGAATGAAATTCAGATGGAAAAAGCGTTTAAAGCATTTAAGGAGTTGAAACTATCTTGCTCGGAAAAGAAGAGGAGGCCACGAACATAAAAAGTAAAATAAAATTAACGAAATAAAAATCAAGATGAGGGTGCAGAGGTAAGAAGAAACTGAGGTTTTAAGCAGGAATTATTCATCGTTGTCTTATGTAAATACAATTACTTAGCTACATTTGCATAATGTAAATGCCTGCTTGCAAAAGGCGAAACAGAACAACTCAAAATGGCAGCTGGTAAACGAAGAGGTATAAAAAAAAAATAAAACAAAATAAATGAAGTTAGAACTAAGGAGAGAAAAAAATAAAAGCAAAAATACCCGCTGCAAATTTACAAATTCAGTCATTAGTACTGCACAACTTTTAGGAGTGTGGTGTTACTGCCTACATATATAATACCAACTGTTATGACAGGAAGCACACACAAAAATGAAGGAAATTTGCAGTTGCAAAGATTTTTCGTTAAATATGACATCCCTTTTTCGTCTTTCACTTTTTAATTTTTCTTTCTTTTTCTTTTCTTTCTTTCTTTCTTTTTTTTGTGCTAGTAAAGAGAGAGTTAATTTATTCAAACTTATTAATGGCGCCGAGTCTCGCCCAACTATATATGCTCTTAACTGTAACAGCGTTATGAAATAAAATTTTGTTTGCCGAGGACTTAATTCGAGCCTAATTTACAGTTTTAATTGTGGAAAGTAATGTTTTTGAATTAATTTCCGGTTTTTATGATGTATTAAGTCCATGCTTACTCCCGCATTTAGATTAAGTTTTGTTTAAGGTTTTCAAACGTTATGTTTGACGAAGAAAAAAATTAGAATTCATCATTTACTTTACTTTCATTTAGTTTCTAAAGGAGTCATAATTTTAAGGCTAATGATAAGATGTTTTCTTAAAAAACAAAAGACAGAGAGGCTGAATAGAAATGAATAGTCATTTGATTTTGTAAGCTTCGGTGATAATATTTCATCTTTAATTTCAGAATCTTCTTTTCAACGAGTGAAATGTAATCTTCAGACTTTTTTTTCCCTTCAGTTTTCAAAACATAATAATAAAGATGTGCTCTTAGAAAAAGGTATAAAAATTAAAAAAAAGGAGAGTTTTTGCTACTCAATCTGTCTTCGACCAAATATTGCTGAATTAAATATGGCATTATTTAAAAGAAATAAGTTGAAAATAAAGGCAGGTTTCATCAGCCAGACAAGAAAAAGGAAACGCAATTATTTTATCTTTCATTTAAACATTAAAAATAAAGATTGTGGAAAAAAAGAAGTAGTGATTTACTTACCATCAAGAATCAGAATTTTATCTTATTTGAAAAAAAAAGTATAAATTTGCTGTTATTTTTATTTTAAATGTTAAATGACTTCAAAGCCTGATTAAGATTTATTTTAAAGTTTTTATTTCTGAAACAGATGTTATTCATCTTTATCAATTACCGTTTAAAAAAGGGTTTGTTAAAAGATCTCATTATTAACAAATCTGCACATAGCAAATTAACTATTTTAATAAAAAGTAATTGAAAAGAATTTGAAATGAATTTCTTTAAATGGAAACAATTTTTTTTAATCTACAAAGAGCATTTATCGAAATATATTTTTAAGTATATTGAAATATTGAACATTTTTGGTCTCATTGTTAATATTATAGAATGAATTGAGAAAAAAAATTATGATTATATGCTTGTACTTGTTTTGATAACTTCTTCTCAAAGATTATTTTTCCGGAATTAAGTTTTTATTGAAAGAAAATTAATTAAATTAAATTTGTTAAATATATTTGAAAGACTAAATATTATATTATAATTTATACAAAATGTACTGTTTAAAATCTATTTCAATAACCAATATAAGAAATTCTTTAATTATTTTTTGAATTATAATTTAGGGAGTTTTTATTGAATATATTAATAATACGGTAATTATATGTTGATGGTTCTAATTTACTGTCGATAAATTCCATATTGAACGAAAACAATTATTTTGTTTGTAAATACTAAAAATGATAAGTAGCATGTTGAGAGGCGATGTTATGTTCCAAAATGCTTTATTTACTGCTTTTAGCACCTGTAAATATTCACTGCTAGATTTGAAGTTGTTTTGTCCAAGTTTAAGTGGCGTGTAAATATTTCATCAAATAAATGTGTTTGTTGAATTAAAGTGTGTTGAAATTTCCTTGATAGCATTTCTGTCATAAAGAATATTTAAAAATCATATATAAATATTTTCAGGGAAAAAATTTTATTATTTTATTTATATATTATCAATGCTTATTTGTAAATAACTGGCAGATTGCTAGTAATATACAGTATTGAAAAATTTTCGGGAAAACTTAACAAAACATCTATAAATATATGGATTTTTAGAATTAAATTAGAACAGTATTTTGCAAGAATACTCCTTATTCTATTGTTCAGAAAATAGCATTCCTAGTGTTTTATTCCATCCAACATTAATAAGTATAAGGATTTCTCAGAATTATATTAGAGCTGTAATTTACAAGAATACTTCTTTATTCTATTGTTCAGAAAATAGCATTCCTAGTGTTTTATTCCATCCAACATTAATAAGTATAAGGATTTCTCAGAATTATATTAGAGCTGTAGTTTGCTAGAATACTTCTTATTCTATTGTTCAGAAAAGCCTATCGCTTGATAGAAAAGCTTGAACAATTAATTAGCACAAACGAAATGATAAACAGTAAAAGCTAAAAGGAAACCTTTTCTTCTAAAGGTATCAAACTATAGCAGCAGAAACGACTAAAATAAAACAATAAAAAAATTAATTCGTTTTTGTTTCCTGCTTAAACGGACATGAAAACATCTAATTTCAACATTTGTGAATCAACAAGATAAAAAAAAAAAGTTGTAAGGTAACTTCAATGTTTAAAGTGTTAAAAGTTTTTCAAATGAATAATTTTTGTAAAACGCTAATTTAACTCGCATCCCAAAAATTGCTTTTCGGTTTCCAGGACAAAAACAATGGAAATCTGGAAGGGAATCAATCGTACATACTTCTAAAGCATTCAAACAACCCCAACCAATACGCCCTAGAAATGAAAAAGGAATGAAGTAGTACATTTAGAAAAAAAGTCCTATTTATACCTTTTATCTTCTTTTTGGCCAATTTCTAATGCATCGCTATCAGCAAACGTGTGAAACACATTCGTGGTGTTTTATTCCATTCAACATTTATAAGTATATGAATTTCTCAGAATTAAATTAGAAATTATATTTTGCAAGAATACTTCTTATTCTATTTGTTCAGAAAATTTCATTCGTAGTGTTTTATTCCATCCTTATAAGTATATGGATTTCTCAGAATTAAATTAGAACTGTATTTTGCAAGAATACTTCTTATTCTACTATATTGTTCAGAAAATTGAATTCGCAATGTTTCATTCCATCCAACATTTATAAGTATATGGATTTCTCAGAATTAAATTAGAACAGTATTTTTCCAAGAATACTTCTTATTCTATTGTTCAGAAAATTCTATTTCTCGCTTGATAACGTTGAACAACTAATTAGCACAAACGAAATGTTAAAGATTAAAAGCTAAAAGTAAACCCTTCCTTCTAAAGGTATCAAACCATAGCAGCAGAAACACAATTCACGAAAACGAAGCAGAAATAACTAAAAATAAAACAATAAAAAAATTAATTCGTTTTTGTTTCATGCTTAAACGGACATGAAAACGTCTAATTTCAACATTTGTGGAACAACAAGATAAAAAAATATGTTTAAGTCAACTTCAATGTTTAAAGTGTTAAAAGTTTTTCAAATGAATAATTTTTGTAATAAGCTAATTTAACGCGCATTCCAAAATTGCTTTCGGTTTCCAGGACAAAAACAATGTAAATTTGCAACGGAATCAATCGTACACACTTCTAAAGCATTCAAACAACTCCAGCAATACGCCCTAGAAATGAAAACAGGAACGATGTAGTAGATTTAGAAAAAGTTTTATTTATACCTTCCATCTTCTTTTGGCCAATTTCTAATGCATCTCCATCAGCAAATGTGAAACACATTCGTAATGTTTTGTTCCATCCAACATTTATAAGTATATGAATTTCTCAGAATTAAATTAGAACTATATTTTGCAAAAATACTCTTGTTCTACTATATTGCTCAGAAAATTGTATTCGTAGTGAAAATTCCATCCAACATTTATAAGTATATGGATTTCTCAGAATTAAATTATAATAGTATTTTTCCAAGAATACTTGTTAATCTATTGTTCAGAAAATTCTATTTCTCGCTTGATAAAGTTGAACAATTAATTAGCACAAACGAAATGTTAAAGATTAAAAGCTAAAAGGAAGCCTTTTCTTCTAAAGGTATCAAACTACAGCAGCAGAAACACAATTAACAAAAACGAAGCAGCAGAAATAAAACAATAAAAAAATTAATTCTTTTTGTTTCATGCTTAAACGGACATGAAAACATCTAATTTCAACATTTGTGAATCAACAAGATAAAAAAAAAAATATGTTTAAGGAAACTTCAATGCTTAAAGTGTTAAAAGTTTTTCAAATGAATAATTTTTGTAAAACGCTAATTTAACTCGCATCCCAAAAATTGCTTTTCGGTTTCCAGGACAAAAACAATGGAAACCTGCAAGGGAATCAATCGTACATACTTCTAAAGCATTCAAACAACCCCAACCAATACGCCTAGAAATGAAAAAAAGGAATGAAGTAGTACATTTAGAAAAAAAATTTAACCTTTTATCTTCTTTTGGCCAATTTCTAATGCATCGCTATCAGCAAACGTGGAGCACATTCGTGGTGTTTTATTCCATTCAACATTTATTTATGAATTTCTCAGAATTAAATTAGAATTATTATATTTTGCAAGAATACCTTATTCTATTTGTTCAGAGAATTTCATTCGTAGTGTTTTATTCCATCCTTATAAGTATATGGATTTCTCAGAATTAATAGAACTGTATTTTGCAAGCTTATTCTACTATATTGTTCAGAAAATTGAATTCGCAATGTTTCATTCCATCCAACATTTATGTATATGGATTTCTCAGAATTAAATTAGAACAGTATTTTCCAAGAATACTTCTTATTCTATTGTTCAGAAAATTCTATTTTTGATAACGTTGAACAACTAATTAGCACAAACGAAATGTTAAAGATTAAAAGCTAAAAGTAAACCCTTCCTTCTAAAGGTATCAAACCATAGCAGCAGAAACACAATTCACGAAAACGAAGCAGAAATAACTAAAATAAAACAATAAAAATTAAGTTTTTGTTTCATGCTTAAACGGACATGAAAACTCTAATTTCAACATTTTGGAACAACAAGATAAAAAAAAAAATATGTTTAAGTCAACTTCAATGCTTAAAGTGTTAAAAGTTTTTCAAATGAATAATTTTTGTAATAAGCTAATTTAACGCGCATTCCAAAAATTGCTCGGTTTTCCAGGACAAAAACAATGTAAATTTGCAACGGAATCAATCGTACACACTTCTAAAGCATTCAAACAACTCCGGCAATACGCCCTAGAAATGAAAACAGGAACGATGTAGTAGATTTAGAAAAAAAGTTTTATTTATACCTTCCATCTTCTTTTGGCCAATTTCTAATGCATCTCCATCAGCAAATGTGAAACACATAATGTTTTTGTTCCATCCAACATTTATAAGTATATGAATTTTCAGAATTAAATTAGAACTATATTTTGCAAAAATACTCTTGTTTACTATATTGCTCAGAAAATTGTTCAGTGAAAATTCCATCCAACATTTATAAGTATATGGATTTCTCAGAATTAAATTATAATAGTATTTTTCCAAGAATACTTGTTAATCTATTGTTCAGAAAATTCTATTTCTCGCTTGATAAAGTTGAACAATTAATTAGCACAAACGAAATGTTAAAGATTAAAAGCTAAAAGGAAGCCTTTTCTTCTAAAGGTATCAAACTACAGCAGCAGAAACACTAATTAACGAAAACGAAGCAGCAGAAATAAAACAATAAAAAAATTAATTCTTTTTTGTTTCATGCTTAAACGGACATGAAAACATCTAATTTCAACATTTGTGAATCAACAAGAAAAAAAAAAAAATATGTTTAAGGAAACTTCAATGCTTAAAGTGTTAAAAGTTTTTCAAATGAATAATTTTTGTAAGACGCTAATTTAACGCGCATTTCAAAAATTGCTTTCGGTTTCCAGGACAAAAACAATGTAAATTTGCAACGGAATCAATCGTACACACTTCTAAAGCATTCAAACAACTCCGACAATACGCCCTAGAAATGAAAACAGGAACGATGTAGTAGATTTAGAAAAAAAAAAAGTTTTATTTATACCTTCCATCTTCTTTTGGCCAATTTCTAATGCATCTCCATCAGCAAATGTGAAACACATTCGTAATGTTTTGTTCCATCCAACATTTATAAGTATATGGATTTCTCAGAATTAAATTAGAACTATATTTTGCAAAAATACTTCTTGTTCAGAAAATTGCATTCGTAGTGTTTTATTCCATTCAACATTTATAAGTATATGGATTTCTTAGAATTAAATTAGAACTGTATTTTGTAAGAATAATTCTTATTCTACTATATTGCTCAGAAAATTGCATTCGTAGTGTTTTATTCCATTCAACATTTATAAGTATATGGATTTCTCAGAATTAAAATAGAACTATATTTTTCCAAGAATACTTTTTAATCTATTGTTCAGAAAATTCTATTTCACGCTTGATAACGTTGAACAATTAATTAGCACAAACGAAATGTTAAAGATTAAAAGCTAAAAGGAAGCCTTTTCTTCTAAAGGTATCAAACTACAGCAGCAGAAACAACTAAAATAAAACAATAAAAAAATTAATTCGTTTTTGTTTCATGCTTAAACGGACATGAAAACATCTAATTTCAACATTTGTGAAACAACAAGAAATAAAAAAAAGCTAACATCAACTTAAGGCAACTTCAATGCTTAAAGTGTTAAAAGTTTTTCAAATGAATAATTTTTGTAAAACGCTAATTTAACGCGCATTCCAAAAATTGCTTTTCGGCTTCCAGGACAAAAACAATGGAAATCTGCAACGGAATCAATCGTACATACTTCTAAAGCATTCAAACAACCCCAACCAATACGCCATGGAAATGAAAACAGGAACGAGGTAGTAGATTTAGAAAAAAGTCCTATTTATACCTTCTATCTTCTTTTGGCCAATTTCTAATGCATCGCTATCAGCAAACGTGGAGCGAGCGCATTCGTAGTGTTTTATTCCAGCCAAGCGTGGAACTTAGTATTTTCTGGATCGAATGTAAACACACAGATCATCAAGTCATATTTACGCAAATTTCGCAAAGACAATGGAATTCAGAAGAAAAGGTCTGGAAGAAGAAAAGGAGAAAGGAAAAAAAAAAAAGTGGATACATTCTGCGAATCCTTTACGCTGAAATAATCACGTAAATGCAAACTTTAAATGTCAGAATTCCCTGCCAACACAGTTCAGACTCTACGCAATTCTGAATCGAAATGCGTGATAATCTGGTGTTTTGTTATAAACGTAATGTTTAAAGATGGCTATTTAGTGAAATACCTCGGTTGAGATACTTACGTTAGATGGATGGAAAAAGTAAAAAAAAAAAAAAAAAAAAAAGTAAACTCGTGAAAAGACGCTTTGGATTTTATTTGTGTTTCCATATTTATTAAGTTTTGCGAAGGACGGTAATCCGAATTTTGCGTTTGTTTTCCATCCTGGAGCGTTTATTTTTGTTGCATTTGAATAAACTGTATTTTTATTTGTATTGCGTCTAGATTGAATTGCAATGTAAATATTTAAAGCATTGATTAATGTGTTTTGAACAAGATAAACAGTTCTACAAGAGGATAGAGAAATATTTTTTGAAGAAGGTTCGTGTTTTGATTTTGGCTACATAAACCGTCGCCCATGATTTAATTTTTACAATAAAATTTAATGACTCTAAGACAATTATAAATGGAACGAAAATAATACAAATAATATAAATAATATAAGCAAATAATAAATAACACAGCAAATAATATAAATAATTGCTGTGTACTGGCTTTAATTATCTCGAATTTTGAAATTACTGATCATTCCTTTTAAATGGTAAATAATTACTAATTTTATACATAAAAACATTAATGATTCCAAATCTTTTCTTTTCTATTTTTATAAATTGTTCTTTAATATATTTTCTTTTAAAACACAAAAATCAAAACACATCTTTAACTATTTAGAAAAATTTTATTATGGTCTCGAAACAATAAAATAAAACAAACTGCTTGTGAAAACAAGATGACTTTTATTTAATTATCAAAAAAAAAAAAAAAAATTTAAAACAAAAATAATTGATATGAATAAAATAATAAGCATTTTTAATTTTTTTTTGTCTTATAGAAAATCACAATTAAAAAAAAATTTAATTTAAAATAAGCATTGCTAAATTATTTCAATTTTAAACTCAGTAATTTTAGTTAATTAATAAATTACTAGGTAACACTTTTGAAAATATTGCCAACAAATAACACCCTTAGTTTAAGATATTTATCAGTATAAGCTGCCAAATCAATAAATTGGAATTGAAGAAATAAAGGAAAGTGTTTCAGAGAATACCTATTGTTACTGATAAATTAAAAAGCCTTTGTCTTAAAACCATTTCAATAATTAATTTTCAATGTCTTTTCCCAAACCTTCTAGAAATTCTATTTATGAGTTATTTAAAATTTCATGTTGGTTTCCATCATTGTTTTCAAATCACTTCCATCAATATTGGTATTATTACTTTTTGCATTGTTTGTTTAATATTTTTTTCATTATAAAAAATATTTCTAGCAAAAACGTTAAAAATAATCACATTCGTTTCATTAAGCCAAACCAAAGTTTTGTTTTAATGCATATCTTAATTAGGTAGCTGTAACTTTTATTTCAAGTGTTAATGACATTGTTATTTCGTACCTGCAATACTGGAGAATTATTGTTCCATATTTCAAACAAATTCTTTTTGTATATCCTTGGCATAAAATAACATATTCTTTCCTTTTTAAAGTTTGGTTTTCATGCCACAATTATATAAAGGAATTATGTTGTAAATTTAATATGATGAATATAAACAAGTAATATAAAAAAAAAAAAAAATTTAAGTCAATTCCTACTTTTTTTCACTATATTGCAGAAAAGTCTTTATAAATAAAGTTGAAATTTTCCTCTTACATCTGGCGCCATCTATTATTAGATACATGCAACTTAAATCTAAAAAAATACTAAAATTAATTAATTAAATTTAATTAATGAATTAATATTTAAAAAGCTGTATTAACACAAGTGTCATCCACTACAAGTTTAAAAAAAAAGGTATTTGAACTTGAGTGGATGAATAAAAAGTATTTTATGATGACTGAAAATTTGACAAGATATATATAGGGAGAGTGTGAACTAATAGTAGGAATTGAAAAAAGACATGCATTTAAGAACTATGGGGAAAACCAAAATAATAATAATAATAATTTCAAATGATTTGTAATCTTCACATTTGCTAGAGAGATAAAAATCTTGAAATTTGACTTTCTGTAAGGGGTTATTAATCATTATATAGCACTTCATTCTAGTCATTTTTTATCCACTAGAATACACTGATGTATGAGGCACTTTGCATTTTCTAATTTTTTTAAAAGTTCTGGCTCACTTTCATCAAGTATTACTCTTTTAATTAGAAGATTATTAATTTTTTTTCACACAAAGTTTTGACATTTATTCATTTATTTTTTTTTGCAAAAGGCATTTTTAAATGGCGGTTATAAGAAATCGATTTTTGAAAGACTTCCAGAAAAAAATGGCTTCAGATTATACGCATATATAGAAGAGTGTAATCCACATCATTATAAATATTTTTATTGTATAATCAGCAGATTATAGGTAGAATATTGCAATAATAGGAAATGCCTGTGGTTGAAGATTCTGTTGAGTTTTCAATTACCTACTCTTCGTCAGAAATTCTAAATTTATGGAACTAAAGAGTACGGTTCCTTAGTATAGAAAGAAAAAAATACTGAGAGAAAACAGTATTGGAAATAATATAATCGTCTTTGCATAAATTAAATTAAAAGGTTTATTTCTTTTAAAATTATTTCCCAATTTTAAAATTACGAATCATTATATTATTTTATATTGGTACTACTACATTTAAAATTGCAATATTTACACTCTATTTATATTATTTTATATTTGTATGTACAACATACATTTAAAAAAATGTAATGTGAAAATGAACCTACACAGTAAATAATCTATATTCCTATATACAAAAATTTAAAGTACTTAGAAATTAATAATTGTTTTAAAAAGTGAGCAAAAAACAACATGTCTCACATATTTCACATAAAATATTTCAATCTAAAATTAAAAAATAAATAAATGTACAGTAAACAAATATTGTAATTGAATCAAAGTAGAATACTAAAAAGTTTCAAAAAGGATGTTGAAGCATTTTTACTTCAATTTCTCGTGCAAAATATTTCTTATTTGTGTAAATTAAATCGCAATTATTCAATTAAATTCTGTCACGTTTTTTATCACACCACTTTGTTCTTTTTTCTAACATTTTCGTAAAATTTCCATTTGAAAGACTTCACTTCACTTCACTCCAATTCTAACTTTTAATTTCCTCTTTAAAACGCAATTGTCGTCATCAGTACTTGACGTGACTTAAAACCGTTGCACTGATTAATGTCCTATGACTGAAACCGTCACTGAAACTTTGATCTTTATTAAGTGACTTGTGGCAAAACGGGGATTTTATTTACTTTGCAAGCTCGATTGTTACGCGAGAAATAATCTAATTTCGAGCTCTTTTAAAATTCCCATTTCTCCCCTTCTCATCACGCTAAAAGAACTGTTCTTTTATTTATTTATTTTTTTTTTTATTACCCTCACGTTGTTCTATCGGCATCTCACATGAATTCAGAAGAATCACTCAACAGGAAGTCATTAAACATTCATACGTCGTTTCGAACGGCAAATGGTTCTAAACAGACGACTTGGAAAACAATGGCGACTGTTGAGCAGACGATTTTTTGCCTGGCTGTTCGGTAAAATGGCGTTAAATGCAATTAAGAGAGAACACGTTTAAAATGAAGTGCATTTCTCGCCTGCTGACATTCTAGGTTTAGCAGCTCATCGCTCAAGAGTTTACATTTTGTTCGAAAAAATGCAAATAGGCCCCCTTATAATTGATATTAATTGAGAAGAGTTCTTTTTTTTTAATAAAATTCTTGACTCTTTGCGCGTTCTTTTAAGAAGTGAATGATAAATTGGAATACATTTTTAATCAATTTCTGTTGTCGAGTTTTTTTTTATTTCAAATTTTTTTTTATTATATCCATACAGTACGTATCGGCTAATGTTTTTAAATTTTACAAGACGATAATTTGACTGAGAAATATGCAAAATAAATTTAAATAAATGACAAAAGCTATTAACGATAAAGTATATATTTCTCATTATTATTATTTTTTTTTTCGTTTCATGCATTTGAAATTATGTCACTCTCTCTTGAATAAAGTTACTTGTAGAATCTTAAGTTATTTTTGGCATATCTTGACAAAATGGTTTTATATTTGTATTTTAATTTGAAAGAGAAGGTTATAATTACTCATGATAAAATTTGCATTGATTTTTTTGTTTCCTTCTAGTATAAAATAGAAATAATTTTATTAGATAAAATTTTAGATACTTATTTACTATCGGATATTAAACTATGAGATATATTTCTGGTTTGCTGATTGGTATGAAAATCTAAAAAAAATTTTATTAAATTATTAGAATATTTAAAAGAAATACTAAACTATATAAAAGAATGCAGAATTCCTTATATGTCAATCTGTAGAGAGCACACAATGAATTCCATAAGAAAAAAAGAATGAAGAATTTTCCAGAAAAAACGTATTTGTTAACTGTTAAATTTAGATAACTCTATTTTGAATAAAATTTTATATAATAATAACTATATTTTGAATAAAATTTTATATATAATAATAACTATATTTTGAATAAAATTTTATCCATAATAATAACTCAAGTAAAACTATAACTACAATTTATTATTCTTGAATCACACATAAAAAACTGTTGTTGTTACTAATGCTGAGTTTACTTTGAGAAAACATTTTATTTTTAAATAAAATTAACTCTAGTAAAATAACAACAACGTCAACAATTTTAAATTGCAATAAATTTAAAAGATTATTAGTTAATGAAAGAGTTCTTTTTTTAAATTCTTGGCTCTTTGCGTTCTTTAAAGAAGTGAATGATAAATTGGAATACATTTTTACTCAATTTCTGTTGTCGGGTTTTTTTTTATTTCGAAATTTTTTTATTATATCCATACAGTACGTATTGGCTAATGTTTTTAAATTTTACAAGACGAGAATTTGACTGAGAAATATGCAAAATAAATTTAAATAAATGACAAAAGCTATTAACGATAAAGTATATATATATTTCTCGTTATTTATTATTTTTTTTTTTCGTTTCATGCATTTGAAATCATGTCACTCTCTCGAATAAAATTACTTGTAGAATCTTAGAATTGTTATTTTTTGGCATATCTTGACAGAATGGTTTTATATTTGTTATTTTAATTTGAAAGAGAAGGTTATAATTACTCATGATAAAATTTGCATTGATTTTTTGCTACCTTCTAGTATATATTGGAAATAATTTTAATACATAAAACTTTAGATACTTATTTACTATGAGATATTTAGCAGCTAAACCATTAGATATTTATGGTTTTCTCATTGTTATTAAAATCTAAGCAAATCATTGGTATGAAAATATAGCTTAAAAGCGAAAACTAAGAAAGCTTTCTACTTTCTGCAAAGCTACTTTTATTAAATTATTATAAGATTAAAAAAGAGATACCAAGCAATATAAAAAAGAATACAGGAATTCCTCATATGTCTTTTATGTAAATCTGTAAAGCACATAATGATTCCCATAAAAAGATAAAGAAATTTTCAGAAAAAAATGTATTTGTTAGTTGTTTTAATTTAAAAATAAATAAATTTTTTTTTTATCATCAAACTACTATTTTTAATAGAACTTTATATATAATAATAACTCGAATAAAACATTAAATACAATTTATAATTCTTGAATTACACATAAAAAAACTAAAATACAGTTTAGGAAATAAAATACTTAACAAAAGTTAATTAATACCAATAATTTTCGGATAAATTTTTTAATAAAAAGTAACATTTAAGTAATAAGTTCATAATAATAAGTAATAATAGCAATAAGTTCCTTCAATTTGTTTTTCAGTGTATTACATTGCTGTAGGTCAATAATTTCGGTTTTGATTCAGGTGGTTAACAGTTATCGTCTTGTAGAGAAATTGAAAAGGATTTGTGAAAATATATAGTAATTAATTATATAGTAAATATACAGATTAATAAAGATATAGTAATAATTTTTTATAGTAATGTATGCCATTTATTTTTTAATAGTTGGCAACAGTTTTAAATACCACCTGTTTACATTTCTGAGAATTTACTTTGAGAAAATATTCTATCATTTTAAATAAAATTCTCTCTCTCGTAAAAAATAACTACAACGACAACAATTTTAAATTATTATAAATTTATCAGAAAATCTAGTAAATTGCTTAAACTAGCAGAAAATAAATGTTATTCCATCGTAACTTACTCGTCTTGGACAACTGTGTATTTTATGGAAAGTTCACGATTAAGTGCTGCAAATCTTACTGCAGATTTTAATATCAATTCCATCTGAAATTGCTAATCCGTTTAGCTGAATTACATGAGCTTTCTGCGAGATGAAAATAGTTTGTGGTTGCAAAGAACAAGAAGCCCAGACCTTCAATCACAAAATCCATGATAAATCAACCCCTTTACTTACTGGAATGATACCCTATTCAAGAAAAGAAGTTTGAAATTTTTAACCTATTCATCTGAAAGCTTTGATATATATAAAAGAATAAATGAAGAACTAATTCAAACAACTTGGTTAGAAAGTGAAGCTTGCCTTTGTATGGGGGTGCACGTCAATATCAGGATTAGGAAATTTTATATTTATTGATGGTATAATGAATAATAATATAATTATTATTCATAATTAATTGTTTTATTTAAAAATTAAATACATTTATTGGAAACTTTAATATGCATCAAGATACTAATCTAAATACATCGCACTGTGCTATATTAATTCCAACATCATTTTAATTATGAGATTTAAATTTAGAATAAACATAGAAATAATTAGAGATTAGAATGAGTTGCTAATGAAACAGAAACCAGAAGAAGGGATGGAAGAAAAAAACCAATAACATTGTTAAAAATTATATTTGTTTACAAGATAATTATATGGTTAGAATTATATATATATATATATATATATATATATATATATATATATACAAGAAGTTCTGTTACAAAAATATATTCTTGTATATGTAAAATTTTTGTATACTATACATGTAATTGTAGACACATAATTCACTTCTCTTGTAAACATAAAATTGACAGTTTAAAATTTATTGTGAATTCTAAAGGATATCCAATAAAGTATTTATTTATGGATATTGTAACATTTTATTAACTTTTAATAGTGTTTCTTGACTTTTGTAAAATTGTATTTAGATAGCTGTTTTTATAAATAAATTTGTATATTTGTGTATATGATTCGTGATATTTTACTTATACTTATTTAATATAATTTAAAATATTTGTCAAAAGCACCACCAGTTGCCAATCGACATAACCTATATTATTCGGTAGCTCCACTATGTTTGATTTTCTTGTACTCTTCAGGGGATACGACAACAGTAACAACAACAAAACACCACAAGCTATGACGTTTTTTTTTTTAATTCCGAAGTATTCATACATTGATGAGAACCTCTGTATATAACGTTGGAATATTTGGACATGTAAATTATACTAAACAATTTTAATTTTAAAAAACTGAATAAGATGAAAATAATTGCTCATTTGTTAACCTTCCTAAAATTTGTATTATGTCAATAAATTGTTACATTGAAAAATTTCATCACAATGAAATGAGATCTAGAATTTAATATTTATAGATGAAGCCTTAAATTCTATGCTTGAGAAAATATTCAGATCTGTTGAGCTTAAAATAATAAAAAAAAAAAAATCCTTTAAATTTACCCGACTCATAGCGGGGTGGGTGGGTATAAAAGTATTTTGAATGAAGATGAAGGTTTTATTCAGAAGTAAAGAGTTTTAATAGCAATTATGTCAGCAGTTATTGTCTCCTTTCGATAGTCAGACTGTCTGATGAGAGACGAATTATTATTATAAACGACAAACTAAATGGTAATTAACTCTAAAAATCTTCTTAAAAGGCATTATTTTCTTATAATTATTAATGTGCCAATGGGTTGTTCATGTGATATTAATATTCAAGGCCACGTTTTACCAAAACATTTTAGTTTAAAATCTGATTAACTAAACAAATGATTCATGAATTGGCAATTAATTTTAAATTTCCATGTCTAACTAATTGGAATCTTAAGTTATGAAATTCTTAATTACTTTCTTAAGTTAAGTGAACAAATTGAGAAAAATTAAAGAAATATTATAAGTGATATTGGCTAAAAATATCATAATAAAAATGATTATATTTTGATTAAAACGCAATTAGTAATTTATTAAAATTGCTAGAGAAGATCACCAAATATTTTTCTTCACTTTAAAGCATTTTAAAATCCCATAAAATAAAAATATACAGAATATTTTAATTAATTTTACATTAATATGTTGAAATTATTTCATCATTGAATTTTATATTAATGAGTAAAATAATTTATGAAAAGTGAAAAATGAGCTTTAGTCTTAAAATTTTTAAAATTTATTCTTAGCAATAATTTTAAGGAATTATGTAAATTTTTTTACTAAATTTAGTAATTAATGAAAGTAGTAATCAATTACAAATATTCACTATTTCAAACTTAAATTAAATAGGCAAGAAATTAAAATTTCTAAACTATTTGACTCCCTATTTTGAGACAAATGAAAAAATATGCATACCAATTATGAAATTATTTTAGCTAATTCATTATCTTTTCGTATCAAGTTTATTTTAAAAACTGTTTAGAATTAAAAGTATCATAGTTTTTTTTTTAGTGCTAGAAAATTTCGTAATAAATTGTGTTACAGTTAGTTATAGCATATAAAGATAAATAATGTATTAATTTACTCATATATTTTTGGCTTTTAATTAGTGAATATATAGTTTTATATTTTGAATTTTTTTGCATTAAAATCCAGATAAAAATGAAAACTGACTTGTCATTTTATAGAAAATTTAGAAAGTTTAGTTATTATTTAGAAAAAAATATTGCATTTTCAAAATAATTAAAAATTTAGCGATTGAACTAACTTTTAAAAAAAAAAAAATAAATCACCCACTTTCAAAGAATGTACTCAATTTTCTCAAAAATTGCATTCATAAATCAAGATGCAATTATGTAATTATTTTAACTAATTCATTCTCTTTTCGTATCAAGTTTATATTAAAGATTGTTAGAATTAAAAGTATCATAGATTTTTATGAAGAAACCAGAGAATTAGAAAATTTAAAATTAACTGTGGTATATTTGTTGCATGTGGGGAAAAATAATGTATTACTTTCATCATATATTTTTAGGCTTTTTAATTAGTGACTTTATTTTAATTTTTTTTTACACTAAAATACATATCATAGTGGAAACTATCTTTTTATTTTATACAAAATTTAAAAAGCTTAGTTATTATTTAAAAAATCACATTGTATTTTCAAAACAATTCAAAATTTTGATAATGAACTAACTTTTAAAATAAAAAAAAAAAAATAAATCACACACTTTCAAAGGATTTACTCAATTCTCTCAAAAATTGCGTTCATAAATCAAGATGCGAATGCATACATATCTCCTCTTTGAGGCAAACAATAGAATCATTAGAAACTTTGTTTTTCTAAACTAATCCGTTACCAGTCATATATTCCCCCCTGCACTTTATTTTGTTCTTCTATGCATAATCCGAGAAAAAAATCTTATTAAAATCCCCCATTGAGTAAACTAAACATATAGCAGCATCCATTCCAAAACTTCTTGAAAAATAAAAACATTCTTTCACATGAATACTTTCCCGTTCCAACAGAAACATCAGAATTTTGAAACGACTTGCAGCAGCAGCAACAGTAAATGGGATTTCTTGCAAAAAGAGGAATATTTTACGTAGGATACATAATTGAAGACATTTAAGTTCTGGAATAGGAACCAAAAAAAGTACTTTTCCCGTAACTTTTAGGTTATGCAATGCTGACCATCTGAAATGATGAAGATCCGCCCCGACTACCAAAGCAAAAACTAAGACATATTGCAAAGAAGGCTAATAAATGACGAAGGGCGGCGAAAAGTCTGTTTTTCTGTACAGAAAACCCTTCTGTAGGGGTGTGAAGTGAAGGGCTCCTCTTTTCAGAAACTAAAACTCGAAGAAAAGGAACGATTTGCGTTCCATAATTATAGCTGCAACCGAGTTAAACAAATGCTTTTCCTCTCTATTACAACAAAGTGCAAAAGTAAAGGGTTGTTGCCAACGTTCGAATATTCGAAAGTATCTCCCTCCTTCTTTTCTCTCTTCTTCATGCTTGTGGTGGATGGTAGATCTCCCCTTCCCCACCCAAATTACTCATGCCCTTACATATAGCTCTAATTGGGAAAGGGAAAGAAAATAAATGCGATTTTTACAGGAGAATCATAATCGCTGTTATTCAAAAAAGATTCACAAAGCAGACCATTTTTTTTATTTTAAATTTCGAATATAAAATTCGCATAATTCTCACAAAAGGCAACTTTACGTAACATGAAACTAAATTTTTTTTAGTTTGTTAAAAAAATAAAATAAATAAACAGAGTACCTTTCGCCTTTTGTAATTTATTTAGTTTTGTTCCTAGAATAGATCTAAATGACTGGTTTGAATAAAACTTATTTAAAATATAAAAACAGATTTGAAAGGATTATTGCAACAGCAAATAGTAAATGTTATTTTTTTGCACACGAATAACTCACGTAGGATACATAATTGAACATTTTAGTATGAAAAATTATTTAAAAATATTCAAAGCAGATAAAAATTAGATAAAACATTTTAAATTCCGAATAAAAACTTTATATTTTTCTTAGAAAATGAACTTTTTAAGTAGTATAGAAATAAATTTATTTATATTTTTATATTGTTTTTTATTTATCCTCTTATTTTATTGAAAAATGGTAAATAAATATTAAGTTTTGCTGTAGAATATATGGAAATAATTTGTTTGAACAAAACTTATTTAAAATATAAGAATTTTATAATTGAAGGAACCTTTTCATCCAAAATTGAATGCATTCCTCAATAAAAAATGGAGCAATGTTTTTTTTTTAATACAAATTTTTGAATTTTAAAAAAGTTTACTTTCTTTGTTTTGCATCGAATTTCATCACTTATTTTAGTTTTATTATTATTTTATATATTTATTTGTTTTCTGATTCCTTATTTGTTGTCAAAAGACGTATATAAAAACCGTTGTTGGCAATTGAACTAAAATAAAAGGTTTTGCATTTCAATCCTAATTTTCGAAACATTACTTTTCTTTAAAATTAAATTCTTCTTGTTTATATTATTTCAGTGCAAAATAAAGTTCCTGTGCAGAATTAAGTATATTTTTAGAAAAAAATTTTAATTCAGTTCAATTAAATTTATAAAAAATGCATTAATTATTAAAATTTTTAAGTTGAAAAATGCTTTGAAAAGCACAAAAGTTCAAACTAATTAAAGAATTTTAATTATTTTCTTTTATTACTCTTTTGAGGTTAAAAACAAAAACTACTTATTTTTTTCTATACAATTATAAAATTCTAAATCAAATTAATATTATTTAAATCTTATATTCTAACATTTTTTAATTCTTTAAAAATCAATTAAAAATAATAAATATAATTTTTTTGATTATGATATTATGGCAAATTGTTTAAATTAATAATTTATTATTGAAAATAGAAGCAAGATTTTAAAAAAATCAAATGAATTTATTCATATATAAACTCATTCAATTAAAATTCAGAAATTGATGTTATTGAAACGTTATTTATTATATGTTAAACGGTATTTATTAGTATCATTCCGATTGAAATGAAAAACAATCAGTTATTGGTAAAATATGTTGAATATATATAAAATAGATTTAGTAATAATTTAATCTATATCATTACTTACGTACACTATAAAATCTTTTGTGTATTGTTGAATTACTTTTGATATATTTTACAAATATAAGTTATTTATTTAACACAATACATAAAATTATTCATAAATTAGCCTAATATATATAATTACTAAAATATATAATTTGTTATTTCAAAGAACAAATAAATAGTTAATAGCAAGTTCAAATGAATCCCTTAATTCAGTTTTTTATTCTATTTTTTTATTTTACGAGAGGTTGGATACAGTTTTGGAACTGAAAACACTAGTTCTTTTATGCATATCATAAAAACTTCCATCTACAAAATCATCATCAGTAAAAGACGTTATTTTTATCCCTTTCTTACAAGAAAAACTGTTTTTAGGTCAGAAAAGGGTTTAAAAGAGCAAAGGGGAGGGTTTGCACTGGAATTAGTGTTAGTGCCATTCTCGGAGCTACCGAAATTATAATTTGCTCATAACTGATGAAGATGATTATCCTTTTTTAAACTCGACGTAATTTGTTCTTTGAAAATATATTTCAAAATTTTGTATGACATAGTTGCACTGAGAAGTACTGTGTTTAGTTGGATAATTTGAAAGACAAATTTTGTAAAACAACAATGTTGCATTATTCAGTGAATGTAAAAATGCTCCTTTAAAGTTAAACTCAGGTTTAAATCATTAGTTATTCTGCGTATACACATACTTGATAAGGGCGTAAGATACTTTTATATTACAAAGTATTTAGTCGCTTGATTTCATTAAAAATATATAAATATCTATAAATTTTAATTCAAATTAAATTGAATGGTTTTTTTTTTAACATTATTTTTGTGATAACGAACAACTTAATTGTACCTTACGTTATCGATTTTTAAAAAATTTATAACACTTTTGTATTGTTTTCTCATAACAGGTATTGTTTTTTTTTTCTATTGTTAAATAGTATTTAATTGTTAGTTATATTTGTGATTAAAAAGATAACAAAATTAAGACTAAATTACATTAAATATAAAAAAATTCTAAGTAATTAATATAAATATCTACAAAATTTACCCAAGTTGAATCTTTGTATTGACATTTTTATTAAATTTAAGCATGTCATAAATATTATTTTCGAATATTGACACATGGACATGTGGACACATGAGTGAGGATATTCTTCACAAGAATAACTGAGGACATTATATTAGAATAACTGAGGACATTTAGAATAACTGAGGTATATTATGATAGAATAACTGATGATATTATATTAGAATAACTGATGACATTATATTAGAATAACTCAGGACATTCTTCACTAGAATTGAGAGCATTCTTCACTAGATTAACTGAGGACATTATATTAGAATAACTGAGGATATTAGAATATGAGGATATTATAGAATAACTGAGGATATTACATTAGAATAACTGAGGATATTATATTAGAATAACTGAGGGCATTCTTTACTAGAATTGAAAGCATTCTTCGCTAGAAAAAATGAGAACATTATTCTCTAGAATAACTGAGGACATTGTTCACTAGAATAACTAAAGACATTCTTCATTAGAATAACTGAGAACATTATTCTTAGAATAATTGAGGATATTCTTCACTAGAATAACTGAGGACATTATTCATTAGAATAACTGAGGGCATTATTCATTAGAATAACTGAGGACATTATTCGTTAGAATAACTGAGAACATTATTCTTAAAATAAATTTGGACATTCTTCACTAGAACTATAAATCATATTCATTGTTACCCAATATTCAATACGAAAGACTTTCACATTTACATCACATTATGCCATTACAATTTTGAAAGAAATTCCTTCTCTTAGGAGATTCTCAGAATGTCACCAATTATAGCCTACAGAGTTATCGTCTTTATATAAACTTTAGATTATGGTTTACGTAGCCCATTATGGACTTACAGATTACAGATATGTAATCATCTTAATCTCTTTAAATTTTAAGTCTTTTTACCATTAATATATTCAAAAAAAGTATCATAAAACAAAAGTGTAATTTAAAAAAAAAAAGGCTGAAATATTCACAACATTAAAGATAAAAAAAAAAAAAAAAAAATATTTAATTCAAGTTTTACCTAAGTATAATCCATCTATTGAAATTTTTATTCCATTATTTATTTTCCCACCACCTGCCTAAACCCACTTTCTGCAAATCCCCATCAATACCTATTCCTTTTATGTTTCTATCATTTACACCTCTTATTGCTTTTCTCACTCGATTTCAATCCCGGTTTAGAGCTCTAACTCGCCTTTGACACTCACTACTGATGAAATAGCGCTCCATAGTCGAAACACAAATGAGTAAAAGCCAGCGAGCGCATGCATTGGTGCCATCTGTAGCTTCTTGTGATGAGGGCAGCCAAGAACAACAGCTGACGCGAAGGGCAGGCTGGTCACTTCCCACAGAGTCCCAGGTCCGAGCAGTTGGTCTTTTTTACGACTCTGCCTTATTATTTCGGAACTTGCTTTCGTTTTTGTAGTCTATGAACGTCGGTGGCAATAACTTGTCCTCACTCATGAGGAAGGGGTTAGACGCTCGCTGCCTGAGGGTGGAGCACAAAATACGTTTGGCACGAGATGGCCAGTGGTCATCAAAAGGAAATGTTGTTCTTGACTTGAAAACATCTCTATTTTCGCAAATGAGATTATTAACAGTTTAAGACATTTAAGCTGGAAAATTGGATTTTTGTTACTTTCAAAATAATATTATAATAATTTATTATGTGTAAGTCATGGATATGGTTTTACATTATAAGTTTATAAAATTATTCATAAATTCGACTTTTACAAAATAATATAGTCATGTATATGATTATGCATTATAAGTTTATAAAAATCATTCATAAATTCGACTTTTATAAATAAAAAGGAGAACATAATTATTTTTTTAATTTAAAATAAACATATGTATTTTTGCTCTCTTAGACTCTTCATAAAAGTTAGAATTAGATAGATAATCGTGAAATGTATGATGTAATGATGATAAGATAAAAGCCTGCATTTTTCTTTCAAGTAAGATTTTGTCAGTTCAGATAAATTTGATGTAATTAATTTGGATTAACAGCATTTTTACTAATAGAGTGAACAACAAAGTTTTAACAGCAAAAAATTTAGTGAATTTTGGTAAACTGCCCTTTATGTTGAATGGCAAAATACATTTTGTTTTGAAATTCCATTAGACCAGTTTTATTCGGCACCTTTTAACGGTGAATATATACCGTAGGCAAATATTTTCATACTAGGTTCAGACATTGGAAAGGTCCTTAGGAAGTATGATAAATACTCACCAAGGAAATTTACTAATTTATCGATATATTCACTAAAAAGGAAAATATTAATTTTGCTTAATCTGTAAATGTTGCCTCTTATACAAAAATTAGACCTAGTTTTTTTTTTTTTTTTCAATAAAATATTCATATGTAATTTACTTGAATAAAATAACAATATGGGTTAACTGCTGTTAGTCTAAAATATATTACCAAAAATATTTATTTTAAGTGGCACTATTTAAATTAAGATGTATGTTAAACATGCAGTATCTTCATTCAAAATAACTATGATTTCCAGTTGAAAATTAAAATGTAATAATCAATATTTTTGTGCTTTAGTTAAGGTGAGGGATTGTCAAATCTCTTTTACAAATGACATCTGTAACAGATTTTCTTGTCTTGAATCAAACCACTCTATTTTAATAATACGCATATAAAACAAAATGTTTTTGTAAGACAGTTAACGGGCTGTAGGAGTTCCCCGTCCAGGACCATTATTACTGAATGTCTTTCTATTATTTCTTTTATATTTAAAGTGTTAATTGTAAGCAAATGTAATATGTATTAGTATACTGACTTGATGTCAAAAATATGCGTTTCTGTTTTTCATGTTCTTCTTAGAAATACGTATTTCAAAGGAGGGACAACTAACATGATAAATATAGCTTTTAATTTAAATAATCAAAAAGCAATAACAATTTTCTTTATGTTTACGAAATCAATGTTTTATTAATAATTTATTGAAGTTGTCAATGTTATATCCATCGACATTCAACAATATTATAACAACCTCTGGAAGTCAATATCGACATCTTTGATGACCACCTTTTGATACTTGAATTAGTTTTGAACCTTTCAAAATAGGGATATATTTCATAAAATGTGCCACGATAAATTGCATTTTACCCTCATAAATATTTTTGTAGAGGAACATTAAAACATTCATGGTGTCAATTAACAAAAATAGTTTCTGTCAAAACTTATTTATCTCATTTAACATTCAGAACAAAAACCCATCTTATAATATATGTTAAAATTACTAACTTTAATTTTTTTCTTTTATTTGTAAAATTATATTTTTATATCACTAAATATTCGACTATTTTTTAAGTATTCCAAAGAGCTAAACCAAAATTATTAAAATTCCATTTATTAATATATTTTTGTTAAATATAAGAATTATTAACAGAAAATAGACATTATTTTTTTCTTCAAATATATTGTTCGAAATCATGAAGAATTAAATACAATGTTGTATGATAATAGATTTTTAAATAGATTTACCAGGACGCTTTTTCTAATGCTGAACAGTTAAAAATCTTTACTCGTATTTCATGTCTGTAAGTACACTGCTAAAGAAAATAAAATTCATGAAAAATTAAATTGTGTTTAAATATGGGTCCATTACATATTTACATACAGGAAATTATTTATCTTATTATTATGCAATATATTTTTGTTTTTCTTCTATATGCCATACGCACTTTATCGAAACTTCTTGAAAAAAATAGTCTGTTACCAAGATAAAACTAATCTTAAATTTACACTGCTTAATATTTTGAATCTGTAAATATAAAAATAATTGCATATTGTGGAAAATTATGTTTTTGTTTTAAATCTTTGGACCATTAAAATGCTTCAAACAAAAAATAATTAATAATGCATCCCAACGCAAAAAATGATAATGTCTAAATAAACGATATTTACAAACGATACATTTACATAAACGAAAATTAATGTATCCAAACAATCAAATATCAATGGCGAATTTTTTTTTTTTTAACTCACCGTTGAATATTCCAAACGATATACAAACGAAAACTCATGTATCCAAGCAATCAATTATCAATGGTGAATTTTTTAAAATTTATCGTTGATTATTCCAAACGATATACATAGGAAATTAAGGTATCTAAACAATCAATTATCATTGGTGAGTTTATTAACTCATCGTTGTTTATTTCAAACGTTATACGAACGAAAAGTAATGTATCCAAACAATCGATTTTCAATGATGCGTTCAATCCATTTTTGATGTCTGCTTTTTTTTTTTTTAACTCACTGCTGATTATTCAAACGATATAAGCGAAATTAATGTTTCCAAACAATAAATTATCAATGGCGTTTTAACACATCTTTGATTATTCCAAACGATATATAAGCGAAAATTAATGTATCCAAACAATCATTATCAAAGGCGAGATTCTTAACTTACCGTTGATTTTTATTTGTCTGGATATATATCCATTAAAAATATTTAATGTACTTAATAATTTTTCATCTTCAAATTCTATTTATTTTTTTTTTTTCCCTTTCCATAATATCAATACATCTGAGGAAAAAAAGTCATCCACATAACGATCGAAAAATATTAAATTTACACTGTCATCCTAACCCCCTTATTTTGAGGTTCCGAATGGAAAATATCGCAGAGGAAGGGGGTAAGAAATCCTACCACCACAAACACGAACTTCATTACTCGGGGCAATAAACGGGCCCCAGAACCGATATTAGGATCCGTACCTTCTTTTATATCACCCAAGAAATCGGTATCCAGAAAAACCCCCGTTCGTATTTCGGTTCGAACCCCAGTAATTGTTTCGCCCTTTATGACGCAAAGACTTAAGCCGAGAATAGATTTCTTTTGTGTTTTTCCCGCCTTTTCTCTTTCCCATCGCTACCGAATCGTTTGCTACTTTCCTATTGGTTCACAAGCCCCCACGATTGGCGCCATGGGTCGTAAAATATGGGGTTAAATGAACTTTTTTTTTCCCCTTGGACATTTTAGTTTTCAATACTATTTTAATTTCTTAAGCAAATACCAAAGGAGGTGATACAGGATGCAAATACTGGTAGTGTACTGGGGAAATGCTTCCCGTGGGTTTGATTAAATTTTCTTTTTCAACTGCAGTGAAAAGGTTTTCATTTAGCATTTTTATTTGAAAGAATGGGGAGGGTTTATCCGGTTTCATTTGTTTTTTGTCATAAAACTTTTAAAACATTCACATGATTAGTAAATAATTTAAAGATTTTCATTCCTTTTTCAATTTAAACGTCAATATTTAAACATTTTTTCTTACAATTTTCTGAAAACGTGACTTCAGCTGCCTTTTTAACAATTTTCTTCTTTTTTTTTTTTTTGTACGCATAAGAAACTTATTTTTCTTTTGAAAATTTAGATATTCTTTTTAGTAAATGTAAAAGAACAATGAAATATTCACGAAATGCTAGAAAGGATAGTATCAACTGTTCTCTGTTTATTCTGAACACATTTGAAATTTCATCATTTTGATTTATTTTATGCAACGATGATGATATTTTTTATGAATTTTATTTTTCACAGATAAAATTTACTAAATATTAAACAGTGAGGAAATTTTAAAATTAATAAACAATGTTGATGATATTTCAAAATAATTGCATTTTATTTATAACTATTAAAAACCCCTCAAATTTTAATGCATTCTTTAAATAATTATAATTTTATAATTAGCTTTAAATATGCTGTTATCTAGATTATTCATTTAAAATACATTTTTTAATTTAATTTTAAATATTTAATCTAGTTAAATAATTTATTTGCGAATAATTTAAATACAGATGCAATAGTTCTTGATGTAATCTTTAAATATATCTCCTAGTGTATCCTTATTTGGTGTATTACAGATTTTAAATCTCTGTAGTTAATTCCCATTAAATACATACCATATATATATATATATATATATATATATATACACACAAATATATATGTATATATATATATATATATATATATATATATATATATATATATATATATATACAAATATTATATACAAAAAGAGATACATACATATAATCTAACTATATATTTAAGTGCGCGTTTTGTACAAAAAGAGAGTTAATTAACTTAATTTTGAATGTTGGTTAACTAACGTAATTGTGTTAATAACGTAAAATTGATTTTTTTTTGTATAATCATACATTCCATAAAGGAAAGAATTTTAAAAATACTTAACTTATTACTACTATTTACACTCTATTATTTTACATTATGAAAAGCAATAATTACTTTCTGAATTCAGTAATTAGTGATGCAAAGATGAATATTATGCACATTTCAAACGGTAAAAAAAAAAAAAAATCAGTATACAACACATCTATTATTATTTTAATTAAAATATTTTAATAATTTGCAAGATAACTATTATGAACTGTACTATGATTTTGTTTAATTACTAAACGGTTAATTATCTGATAAGGATAATATATATGTTATTTAATTTGACTTTTTTTAATTTAATTTGACTTTTTTTTTCAGTATTGAACTCCTTATTTTATTGATGATTATGAAATTTTAAAGATTAAAAATATTTTAAAATTTTAAAATTTCATTTAGAACTAAAATTTTTAATGAGACAAAATTTCAAATTTCAAGAAATGAAATATTAAATATTTTTCAGTATATTCAAAAACAAAAATAACAAAAAAAATATATATATATATTTTTATCATCATGTGATCTATTAAATTATTGGATTTATCTTTCACTTAATTAATATCATCAAGCATGCACGTGCAGCAAAGGCAAGTAATGTAACAGCAATCAAGTTCAGGAAATGTAATCATGAAAACATACTGAATTACATCAGTACTTATAATTGATCATAGATAAGGGTACACCTTTTTTAATCATTTGCATTTATTTTTAAATAGGTTTCTTTAAAAAAAAAAATATTTTATTTAACATGAAAGTTCTAATCAACACCGAAGGTAATATTTTGCGAAGGGGAATATTTTATTGATATGGGAAACAATCCCGCTACTCTTCAAACAAATCTCTTTTTTTATCCCCTCCCAAACTTTTATATTCTCTCTCTTTAGATGAAATAAGAGATCAGAAATAGTGTCTCATTATCGAAATTTTGAAGCTACCTATAGAAGAAATCTACATACGCATTCTCAACCATTTACGCAATGCAATAAAAAGTAATAGTCTGTCCCCTATCGTGCAAAAAGGCTTGCCTTGTGCAATTACAAGAATAGAGGAGATATGGTTTGCAAAAATTTTTATTCTTTTTAATTTCCATTATCGGCAAAACACCTGATGGCACTCTTTTTTAATTAAAAACAGTTCATATATTTCTGGCCAGCCGGTTCTAAAAGGTAATACAATTAAAAATATTCCTCCCTGCCAGTAACGGAGAGCACGGCTCTCGCAGAGAGCTCGCCAAACTTGAAGTTTTCTGTAAAAATTTTTTCTCGCCAAAACCTTTTACGTTTTAATTGGGCTCGGCAGATTGCAAGAACACAAATTAATAAGTGGTTGAAAAATATGCATCGCAATACGTGTTGCCAATCGCTAAATATTAATGTCCAGCACGGCAGATCCGCTTCGACTAGATGCATGTATATTTATATGCTTTTTTTGGATATATGTATGCATCCATATATATAGCTCTAATGGTCTGGGTAATTAAAATAATGGAACCTTTACCAGCAGGAGATTTGAAGATTATTAGAAAAACCTTGGTAGGTTCCTGGCGAGTTATGAGACTGCGGGGGAGGGGGTTGGTCGAACGGATTGTCCGTATTAGAACAGAGGTGTAGAGGAAGGGGTGTTTTATTAGAGTAATTAATATAAGCTAACGGTCATAACGAAGCTCGGGTTTCCTGAAATTTCGTCGTGTTTCCGGCAAAACGGCATATTGTGTTTTTGGCGGTGTAATTGGCGCTGTCCCATCAAACTGGTCGTTTATCTGAAGTACCAGCAGCCAATGCTGAAGGATGGTGTGAAGAAGAGTGGTTTAATATTTTAAAAAAGTCCCGGAGAATTTATCGTTTTTGAAGTTGCGTGAAATTCGGATGTTCTAAACAAGACGGGGGAAGATGTGGTAAGTAGTTGATATTGATATATCTGTGTGAGGAAAATTTTTTTCTTTTTCATTTTATTTCATATAAGAGAAACGATTGAAAATTTACTACTTAAATTTCGATAAATATCACTATTAATAAATAAGATGTTTTGATCCAATGAATTTTACAATTGCTTTTGTGTTAATCTATTTAAAAATTAAGGTGATAAAACCTTATAATTAGAAAATAGAAAAAAAAAATAAGTAAAACCTTATAAATCTTCTAAAAGTAAGTAATAAACCTTCTAAAAGTAAAAACCTTTAGTAGTAAAAACCTTATAAGCCATCTAAAAAAGTAGTAAAACCTTATAAACCTTCTAAAATGTACTTGGTAAAACTTTATAGTAGTAAACCTTATAAAGCTTCTAAAAGCAAGTAAAAAGCCTTATAGTAGAAAAACCTTCTAAACCTTCTAAAAAGTAAGTAAAACCTTAAATAGAATCACTATTTTATTTCAGTCACAAGATAAAACAGCTTATTTAAAAGTCAAAATTTTTATCTTTCTTGTTAGAGAAGAAATGATGAAAAAAAAAAAAAAAAAAAAAAAAAAAAACCCAATATTTTTTTAAAGTATCATTGACTTTTACAAGAAGTTACTTATTAAAAATACTTATACTGTAAAAGTTATACTTCATTTTTTTAAAAATTATCTAATATCATCTAAAAGTACAGAATAAAAATTTTAGTTCAATTTAGGAAAAAAAAATTAATAATTAAAAACTATTTTACGTGAAATTATTATTAAATTAAAAAGCAATGAGCGTTTAAAAGCAAAATTTATTTGGAATAATGAATTATTATTTTAATTTTAATTAATCAGAGTTAATAATTTTGAAATATAGAAAATTAAATATAGTTTTTTCAATTGCTTTATTGTGCTTGCTGAAAGGCACTAAATTAACTGAAGCAGTTTTTAATTAAATTTCTGGTCTGTGTATCATATGGTCATTATTTAAAAAAGTAATATTTTACATACATAAAAATATACAAATTTTAACATAAATTTTTTACGTATAAATTTAAGATATACTATTATATATTTAATATAATTTAGTGTTTTATTAATTTTTTTTTTTAAATTTTGGTTAATGGAGAGAATTTTACATTAATATTTGTCGAAAGATTTATTCTTTGCTGAACTAATTAAAATTTCTTAATCTACAAAAAGTTGGCTTCCTATTACGATGAAAATGAATATATAAAATACATTTTAACGAAATATAATATTTTTATTTAAATTACTTTAAATTATAATTATATAGTAAATTATATCTATTTTGATATGTTACTATTCTAAACATAAATTACAATGCAATAAAATTAAAAATAAACGCAAGAATTTGTGATAATACATATGTTTTGACAACTCTTTCTTTTGATTAAATAAAATAAAACAAATTTTCTTTTTTAAAACGCCATCCCTTTAACCATCTTGATTTACTGAAATTTTTAATATTGAAAAAGAAAATTGTAGAAAAATGTTACAAAGTAAAGTATATAAAGTATGCAGAAAAAAATTCGAAGAGGGCAACTACACCACTTTACATCGAAACAGAATGAATGAATCTACTCTACTCCTATTCTAATTTACTTTCTGCCCTTCAAACAAGCTTTCTCTCCGCTTTTTTTCAACCATTCTTTCTCCATTCCTGCTATAAATTGAGCTGATTGGCCCCAAATGGATTTCATGTCTTCTCTGCGCACAAACATGTACACTCTCTCTCTCTTTCCATCACTCTATTTTACCAAATATTCGTAAACAACCTCGGTAGAATTATAATTCATACTGAAATTTTGACGTAGATAAAAGTTTTCTGCCCGCATAACTGCTAATTGCAAGTTTGGGGTTGAGCTTTTTTTCCTCTCCCCCCTTCAATTTAATGAAGTTTGATGGCTGTATGACGAAAAAAAAAAAAAAAAAGATTCGACAAAGAGAATGTTCTGTCACAAAGTAAGGGAATAATCACTTTTCACTTTTTACTTACGATGTTATTACTTTTTTCCACCGCAGTTTTCACAATTTATGTTTTAAAAAATTTCCCCCATGACTAAATAAATCGATGAAATTAAGGAAGCAGCCATTAATTTAGCTCATTTTTGTGTAAAAAACATTCTTTCGACATAAAGCACAATTCCCAAAAACTCAAGACCAAAACTTCCGTTTAGAAGAACACCAAAATTTTAACGACTATTACATTCAAGATATTGTATTAACGTGTTTTAGAGCTCCATTGAATCAAAGAAAAGACACAAGTCGTTTATGTTCTTAAGGTTATAATAGAGGCTGCTTCTAAAATAAGTCGTTTCATAAGACAAAGGCTTTATTATGCTCAGAAATTAAATGTAGAAAAAGTCTGTTTTGTTAGTCACTTAACGTAAGAAAATTGCCACAAAAAAGGATGAGCATTCACTGTTCTTCTATTGAATATATTTTTATGTGCCAATTTTAAATGCTAAAGCACACGTTGAATTAAGAACAGTTGTCTTTAAAGTAATTATTGTTGTCTTAAAATGCTTAATTAATTAATCGATATAAAAAAAATTAATGTTTATGTATTTATAACGTTGTTTGAAAAATAATATAACATTATAATCATTTTAATAGTTCTTATAATGCTGTGTTGAATACGGTAAGTTAGAATCATATTTTAAATGCTTTTTTCAGGTATGATTTCTTTATGCAACAAAATTAATAATATTTATTTTTAATACGGTCTTGTCATTAAAATATTGGCTTATAAAAATATATATTTAATAGCAGAAGTAGAGATGCTCATCCTGTTTTGAATGGACCAATCTTTTAATGGTTAAACACGTTGAAACAAAAGCCGTTCTGTCTTAGAATTAAATTGGGTTTAGTCTTAAATGGTTAATTAGTTAACCAATGTCAAAAATAATTTTTTACGTATTCATAAAATTGTCTGAATAGTAACATAACATCCTACTTAATTATATTGTCAGCACATAAGACACAATTCCCAAAACTCAAGACGAAAACTTTGCGTTTAGAAGAACACCAAAACTTTAACGACTATTACATTCAAGATATTGTATTAACGTGTTTTAGAGCTCCATTGAATCAAAGAAAAGACACAAGTCGTTTATGTTCTTAAGGTTATAATAGGAGGCTGCTTCTAAAATAAGTCGTTTCATAAGACAAAAGGCTTTATTATGCTCAGAAATTAAATGTAGAAAAGACTATTCTGTAAGTCACTTAACGTAAGAAATTGCCTCAAAAATAGGATGAGCATTCACTCTTCTTCTATTGAATATATTTTTATGTGCCAATCCTTTAATGGTAAAACATAATATTCCGCTCTGTCTTGAATTGAATATTGTTAAGTCTTAAATGGTTAATTAATTAACCGATATCAAAAATTAATTTTAATGTATTCACAATGCTGTCTGAAAAGTAATATAACATTATAATGTATTTTATTATTCTTATACTAGTTTGTTGAATATGGTAAGTTAGAATCATATTTTAAATGCGTTTCTTCAGTTAATATTTTTTATATAATATATAATATTTCTGCTTTCTTTATATAATATATATGATTCCTTTATACAACAAAACAAGTAATATTTATTCTAATACGGGCTTGTCATTAAATGATTGGTAGATAAAAATATATTCAATAGAAGAAGGATGAATGCTCCTCCTATTTTTTGAATGTGTCAATCTTTTAATAGCAAAAACACGTTGAAATAAGAACCTGGAATTAATTATTGTTAAGTCTAAACTGCTTAATTAATTAATTGATATCAAAAATTAATTTTTATGTATTCATAACATTATGTGGAAATTAATATAACATTCTACCCATTTTATTGTATGAATAATTAATCAGTTACTTTTACACTGTTGAAGATGATAAGTTAAAATCATATCATAAATGCTTTTTCAGATATAATCTTTTTATACAACAAAATTAATAATATTTATTTTTAATATGGTCTTGTCATTAAAAGATAGGCACATAAAAAAATGCATTCAATAGAAGAAGGGTGAATGCTCATCCTGTTTTTTGAATGGTCCAATCTCTTAATGGTAAAACGCACGTTGAAATAAGAACTGCTCTGTCTTGGAATTAAATATTGTTAAGTCTTAAAGGGTTAATTAATTAATCGATATCAAAAATTTAATTTTTATGTATTCATAACATTATCTGGAAAGTTATATAACATTTTACCCATTTTATTGTTCTTAGTATGAATAATTAATCAGTTGCATTTACTCTGTTGGAAATGGTAAGTTAAAAATCCTATTTTAAAAGCCTTTTTGTCAATGATTTCTTTATGCAACAAAACTTGTAACATTTATTTTTAATACAACTCTTGCCATTAAAACAGATTAAATTAAAAACTTTTACGAATTTGTTACAGAAATTAACTAACATATTTGCTGATGTATCCAAATAAAAAAATCATGAGCATAACAGATCCAACAAATTCCTTCATCTTTCATCCTGATCGTCACAAATGGTAATTAAAAAAACATTTATTTTATTCATTTCTAACATCAAAAACGTGTAAAAATTAATGAGCAAAAGCAATTACGACATTTTTAAATAAAACATAAATATAAATGAAAGGATTTTAGGATTTTATTGATATATTTTTAATTTTTTTTTAATTTAAAGGAAAATTTAAAATTAAAAAAGAACCCCAGCACAAAAAATCTACAAATATTTACAAACAAATATCCTAAAACTTTTACAAAAAAAAAATGCTCTATAAATCTTATTCTATTGTTTTGTTCTTATTTTAAAACTATGTTAATATTAACATATTAACATTGTTTAAATATTTTTGAATGATTTATATGTGCCAAAAATAAAAACAAAATGATATTCACTGAGCATTATGAATCACAAATGTGAATAAAATACATTTATAAAGATGAAGTTATTTATCTTTCTATATATTTTTCTCTATATTTATTCTCTGTCCTTATCTCTATGTCTATTTAACTCTCTATATAAAATTATTTAATCTTTTACAGATGAATTTTGAAAAAATAGTTTAAAATCTCAATTTAACCGTAAAAATGTAAAGTGCTTATTCAATTAAAAATAGCTAATAAGAATTTTTGCGATATTTTTAGCTACTACCAGGTAAAACAAAGATAAATTCACGGAAAAAACTTCTGATTTAATTTAATAAATTTCAAAAGACAAACAAATATATCCCTTTTTATATATGGAGAAATATATATGATCATATCTTTACAATCTGAATTCGTGTAGAAATATTTTTACTCCTATAATAATAATAAAAGTGGTTAAAAATTAATTATCTATAAAAATTTAAAATATTATACTTTATAAGAAACGAAGAAACAAATAATTTTTTTCTTTAATTAATGAATCTTAGTTAAATTTCCCAATTTCCCACAATAAATTACAATACATAAAAAATATATATTTGAACATCTTTCTCTTTCTTACCCCCTTCATTATTCTTTTTAATTTTATTCTGTATATAAATATATAAATTAAGACATACATACACACATTTTTTTTAAATGGAAATAACAGTTTAAGAACAATTCGATTCATATACGCTTTGTGGATTTCTTTGACAATCGAACTACAAGAAGATATGGTAAGAACCTGTGTAAGTCGAACTTCAAGGGAGACGCCAAATATTCGAGTTATAGAGTTGTCGACTTATGGAGGATTTTCTACGCGGATTTTGTAAGGAAATATTAGACTTGTAGAGGTTTAGATTCTTGCTAACTTATTTGGAGTTAGAGAGTTAAAATAAATACAAATTCAAGTTACAGTGGTAATAAGCATGTTTATTTGCAACTTAAAAATTATATTATGTACTACAATAAAAAATGAAAATAATTCGAAACGACTCCAAAATTAAAAATATTATGTATTAAAAAAAAGTCAGTTATTATTATTATTTATTATTATTATTATTTTTTTGCTTTAGATAATTGATCGTTCTCTATCTATAGCATTATCTAAGCTACAAAGAGCAGAAAATTCTTTTTCTTCCGTGTTGCTATTTCATGGTATTGGTTATTCTATTTACTCATACATTGATTTCTAGGAAACAATGACGTGCATTGCCGGCAAATCCTTAAAGTCGGTAACTTATTTTTCTTCGAGCTATAGAGGTAATTAGTTTCAAATGATTGAGTTGTAAAGGCTGTAAAAAAGACTGTAAAATCAAACATTGCTAATTTTCGAGATACAAAGGTTCAATTTTTTCGAGCTACGGAGGGAAAAAATACCAAAATGACTTGTGGGGACTGACTAATTATTTCGACTTATAGAGGGTTGAAATTTCTGAGTAATGGAGGTTTTGGGGCTTGAAGGGAAGGGAACAAAAAAATGTTTCGAGTTGTGGAGGTTTTCGACTTATCGAAGTTCGACTTAAAGGGGTTCTACTGTGTTATGTTAAATTACTATAAATTCTAAACTAAACTAATGTGTTAATTATTTATATTTCATTTATGTTTCATTTATATTTCATTAATTAGGCTACTGATTATAAAAATAAAGTTTGAATGAATCACACTTACTATACAAAAATTATGATGCGATTTACCTAAAAATTATGAAATTTTTTAAAAAATATACATAAAAATAATTTTTAGGTAACTATCAAAATTTAACAACCCAAACTTTTACTTGGAAGCCCCTCTAATATCTCCGAAGATAAAGAAGATGCATTCAAAATGGCATTATCCTAAACTCAACGATCTGTTTCAAAATGTAATTTACACGCACATATTTTTACCCCCGATTTTATTTCTTATACTCGACACGGCACGCAAACAAACATTGCTTAAAAAAGAAACAGTAAAAACATATTTCAGACTCCATTGGTAGTGGCCGTTTCATTTGCACATCTGTGGCGCATATCCATTCTGAAGAGAATGAAGTGAAGCGAAGAGGATACCTTGAAACTTCAATAAGCGAAGGAAATGTCTTCATCAGCCAGCCTACTCCTCAACTCAACCCTAATATTATTCCCGCTATTTTTATTACCTCAACTTTGTCTTGGTCCCTTCATTTAATACGGCCGTTATTTAGCAAGCCTACCACCGAAACATGCCTGCTCTGAGAGGAAAACCGGTGTGCGTCAATAACATACTGGTCTATATAATAACATATTCACTACTTATTTAGCATGGTAGTTTATACTAAATATTGACTTAAGTACGATAACTCATCATTCTAAAAGTATTATTAATAGTTTAATTAATATTTTTAATACACATTTCATATTTATTTGTGATTGACAAATATTGTGCATTTACTATAAAATTATACTTATTTATTTATATTTATTTATTTATTATATTTATTAGCATTTATATTTAAAGAATGTTTTGCCACTGGATATTTTAATAAATGTCCTCATTATTTATAACATATTTATTACTCATTTAGCTTGATAATTTATACTAAATATTGGCTAAAACGTGATAACTATTCATAATTAAATTAATATTAATATTTTAATTCAATATAACATTTTACTATATTTATTTGAGATTGTCAAATTGTATTTAATGCATTTTTTTACCACTGGATATTTTAACAAATGTCTCTCTTTATTTATAACATAATATATTTTTAGCATATTTATTACACATTTAGCTTGATAATTTATACTAAATATTGACTAAAGCATGATAACTTATCATTCTTAAATTATTATAAATAGTTTAATTTATATTTGAATACACATTTTATATTTATTTGAGATTGACAATTATATTAATACATTTTGAATGCATTTAATTGTGTTTAAAAATATATTTTTTTTATCACTTACTATGTATTCAATAATATAACTTTATTTTTATCTTCATATATAATGATGAAATACCTTTAGTCTAAATTAATCAAGATAAATTATCTCTTATTAAAATATACTCATCTTATTATGATAGAAAAATTTAGTATAATAGTATTATGTAGCAAAGCCAATTTTAATCTTTCATAAATTTTTCATGTAAATTATTTCGTATTTAAATGTTTTAATATTACTTCAAATATTTTCATTTTTTATGTGATAATGTTAAAAAATAATATAATATTTTTAATTTCAATGTCGATAAAATTTGTAGAAATACTGTTACTATTTCAATAAATCTTTTTAGAAATACACTTCCGCATTCAAATTAAAAATTAAAAAAAATCAACTCAAAGTTCTATGTGTATGCAAATATAATTGACGATTTTAAAATATGTAATGAAGGGAAATAATGCACAATGATAAATATTTAACCATCATATAACAACATTTAAACCATAGTATTAGCAAAGAAGTATATAACAGCTTTTTAAACAAATTTTACTTATTAAATTCTAAAAGTGAATTCGTAATTTATTTATATTAAAAATAAATCATTTTTTAAAATGATTACAATATTTTTATTTCCTGCCGATTTTGATATTTATTAATGTCATAAGGAATTGACGTATATCTCAAACTATTTAAGAATCATTTAATATTAGTAAATATAACCCATATAGCCAGGGCCGGATTTAGATGAAAAGAGGGCCTAGGCTATTCCAATTTTAAGAGGCCCTTTCACCTCCCATTTTTAAGTTTATAAATTACTTATTATGTTTGTTCATTATTCATATGAGTGGAATTTCTCCTTATTTTTGATTCAGTTTACCATTTTTAGAATAGTGTAATTCTAATTTTGTGAACAATTTGAATGTAAACCCCTCTTGATCTTGAGGCTCTAGGCTGAAGCCTAGTTAGTCTATAGGAAAATCCGGCCCTGTATATAGTCTGTCATTGCCTTATTTCAGAATGTACCATAAGTAAGTTATCTTTGGCATTTTATGTTTGAGAGGAAATATCAATGAAAATATAAAAAAGTGTGATTCAGGAAAAATTTCGAGGCGGAGATGTTAATTTTTTATAGATTTTTCAGAATCTCATTTGTCAATATCTTTAAGCAATTAATTATTGAATAAAAAAGTGGATATAAAGCATTTCTACTTTTATAAAGACACAATTTAAAACATTTATATTGTTAATAATTTTTTTATAAAATATGGAGGTTAAAAAAAATACATTGTTATAATATATTGTTAACATTGGTAAGACATTGGTATACAAAATTAATATTGTAATAAAAACTTTGTTTTAATAAATTGATGTTGTTATAAAATATTGATTTTATTATAAAACTATGTTTGTTTAGTTAAAAAAAATACTTTCTCTAAGCTCTTTTTTCTTTTCTGTTTTTAAATATTGACTATATCCGTCTCTCATTAGCTAATTATTCTATCTGGCTAATAATTATATCTATTAGCTTTTTTTATAAATTCTAAATAACTAAACATTAGCTAACAATCAAATATTTCTATTTCGAAATTAAGCAATTAAGTATTGTTATAAGTAAAGACATAATCTTAAGAAACGTTGATATTTTTATAAAAACATTTTGTCAAAAGTTGTTATGAAACATTGATTTTTTTATAATTTTTTATTTTGTAAAATGATAATGATGTTATAAGATATTAATATAGTTGTAAAATTTTATAATAAAACAGGCTGTTTTAATACCTTGATATTATAATAAAACGTTGTTGTAATACCTGGATATTATAATAAAACGTTGCTGTAATACTTTGAAATTCTAATAAGACAGGTTGTTGTAATGCCTTAATATTGTAATAAAACTGTTATTATATTTTGATATTGTAACTAAACATGTTGTTGTAATACCTTGATATTGTAATAAAACAAGTCGCTGTAATATCTTGATATTGTAATAAAAACACGAAATATACGTTGTAATAAAAAATTTACAATTTATTAATTAAAAATAATTAACGAAGATTTTTCAAAATTTTCGGCTATGCACCAGATAAAAATTTAGTATTATAATTACTCAGTATTTTAGACTTTAAATTATAAGAATTATGTAATTTTTTTATAACTATCAAATAAACTCAATATTTTAGATTTTAATTGTGTAATAAAACAGGTTGTTCTAATACCATTACATTGTAAAAAAAACAAAAAAAAAACACGAAATTTACGTTGTACTAAAAACTTTTACAATTTATTTAATTATTTTTTTAATACGCTTTTATTAGTTTCACCTGTATGTTTGTATGTATGTTTGTATGTATGTAATTGACTTTTTCCCCAGGAGATTTGTTTCTCCTCATATACACTACTAAAGCTGCAAAGAAACATTTACAGGCATCTTTAGAAAGAAAACAGTTGATTCTTTTTAATACGCTTTTATATTAGTTTAACCTGTATGTTTGTTTGTAACTGACTCTTTGGGCTCGATTTTTGCCCTACTTTAAGCGATAGCCTTTGTTTTACTCACAATTACATTATTGTAAGAACTATAGTTCCACTCCTCCATACCGGGACCTCATTTAAATATTATAGTTTAAAAACACTAAAAACATGCTTTTTGAGTTAATCGAACTAAAAATAAAAAAAAAAAAAAAATTAATAGTTTAAAAAACACGCCTTTTTAATCAAACTAAAAAGTAAAAAATAAATGAATAGTTTAAAAACACGCTTTTAGAGTTAATCAAACTGAAAACTGAAAAATAATTGTTAACATAAGAATAAAATGACTGACGAGAAAAATGAATGTCACTGTTCTAAAAGCGTGGGATGCTTTGTAGGACATTTTTAAACTAACTCTGCATTTCGGAATGAAACTGGCGAAAAATTATAACGATTGATATCGAGCACCCCACGCTTTAGAACAGTGACATTCATTTTCACGTCAGTCATTTTATTCGTATGTTAACAATTATTTTTCAGTTTTCAGTTTGATTAACTAAAAAAGCGTGTTTTTTAGTTTTTTTAAACTATTCTTTTATTATTTATTTAATTTGTTTATCTGCTAAACAAATATTCAACTTTATACAACAGATTTATTTGCACTTAGTACATTGTAATACTGAAATAATACACAATTTCATTAGCTGAATGAATACATACACCACTTTACCTCTAAACGTTATGCTGCTCTTTCCCCCGCAACAGCTAACGGTATATCAAAGGGGTAGCTGTTAGAACAGAAACTGAAGGCCATAACTCTGGGCTCCATTGAAATTGTCAAAGGATCACTCATTAGAACGTATTGGAGTAGATGATGGCTGAATATTTTCTTCAAACTGACTGCCAAGCTCCAAGCTCCAGGCGCTAAAATAGTAATAAAAAATGATAATCATTTTCTTTTCTTTTAATTTACGAGCTGCACCACAATTTTTTTCTCCTTCCATTTTATTATTCCCCCTTCTTTTTCTTTTGCATGCATTAAGAGTTGGGATTCTTATTTATTTTTGACTATGAATTCAGAATCAAAAAGAATTATAGCATAATCAGAAAAAAAAAGGGTTCTTTTGTGGCTGTATAGGTCTTTGAAGACTTCTGCTTCTGGTACCTCTTTTTATGGGTATAATTTTCAATTGAAAATCTGTATTAATTGTTTCCTTAATGGTCTGTAATAAATTTGAATTGGAGGCATTTGTATTTTATGGATATCATTATTAAGGCTTCTTTTTTTTTCTTCGTTTAATAAGCATTTATTGATTTATTAGTTGCAATAAGTGAAAAAATCCTACAAGGGCATCTTTCTAAATATAATAAATAGAAAACTCTATTATAAAGTTAAAAATTATGAATTTGTAAGGATTTAAAAAACAAACACAAATTTATTTTATAAATAATAAAAAAGTAATAAAATTTTAAATTTATGAATATATATGAATATGTAATATAATTTTAAATTAAGAACATTCAAAATTTAATTTAAATTTTAGGTTTTTATGGTACTTGATTGAATAATTTAATTTATTTTAGTGAGATTTTTTTTTATTGTCTTATTCATGACTATAGCAGCGCATGCTTGCTAAGCTTTTATTCCTTTGAAAAATATGATGATTATTGTAACAGGTTATATTGCATCAATTAGCCTTAGCTAACATCATTAGCACCTATAACATCAATTACCATTTTCTAGTATCATTAGCATTTTTAGGATCTCTAGTATTATCTGGCATCACTATCAACATTAACACTATTAGCATCATTAGTATCTCTAGCATTATTAGCATTATATAGCACCACTAGCATTACATATTATCCCTAGCATCACTAGCATTACCTATCATCACTAGCATCATTAGCATTATACAGCATCACTAGTATTATTAGCATTATAGTACTAGCATTATATCATTATCTAGCATAATTGACATCTCTACCCTCATTAGCATTATCGCATCACTAGCATCATTAGCATTATCTAGCATCACTAGCAGTGTTAGCATCATTAACATTATCTAGCATCATAAGCAATACCAGCATCTTTAACATCTTTATCATCATTAGCATCTCTCAGCATCATTAGCATCTCTAGCATCATCAGCATCATTTTATCAGCATCATTAGCATTATCAGCATCTATAGCATCATTGGCATTATCTAGCTTTATCAATTAGATTATCTAGCATCAATTTACTGATTTTCCTGGTTTCCTCTAATAGGAAATGAAGATACTGTCGTCCTGAGAAGACATTATTGCCCTAGACACATTAAAAAATACATTTAATGTAAAAAAATAAATTCTTCTTTCATTTTCAAAATTTTTCATGATTTACCGTATCTTTAAATTAATTTATCATACACGAAAAATTATTTTATTGAATTTATTGAAAATTATTCCTTAAAGAAACTTGTATAAAATCATTTTAAGTAGGTATTTATTTACATGGTTAAAATATTAATCAAAAAAATTTATTAATATCAGTTATTTCAAAGGATTTCAGATGCCGAAATTTAATACATGAAAACCTTTTAATAATACAAATATTTACATATTCTACAAATAAAACAACAAGATAATAATTACTCGAAAATTAAATTATTTTTATAATGAAAGTGATTTTTAAAAATATTTGTAGAAATTTGCATAAAATAATCTTTTTTTTTTTTCTAATATTATATAAAATTATTTAATAACAAGTATAAAAATTAGTTATACTTTAAAAAAAAAAAACAGCTATACAAATATTTTTTTCAGTAATTTTGTTTTAAGTAATGGCATATTTATGCATCTTTAAAAAGTAATCGTAAAAAAAATTTACAATAGAGATTTAGAGTAATTTTTACAATAGAGGTTTTTCTTATACAAATTAATCAGAAACATAAAAAAATTGGCTAATTTCGGGATGGCCACATTAAAAAAAAATGGGAAGATTTATGTAGTTATTTGAGGTACGATAATGGTTAAAACTGCTGCCTGCTATTTTAACTTGACAACAGTTCAAAGTAAAATTTAAAAAGATTGAATTTTAAATTTAATTTTCTGGATTTGAGAGATTATTGTAATAATCGTTAAGTAAAGAAATATCGTTCAAAATTTTTCCAATAGAGATAATTTGCATATCATTACAATGATACCAAATCAAGTGTTCTAGTTTGAGTGCTCAATTAGAAAACATCTATGTGTAATAATACATAAAATTGAAAATTAAAGTAATGGAGAAAAAATTCTTCAATAAACTGCAACAAAATATTTTATTATAATATCAACAAAATTTAATAAAATCAAAATTCTCATTTCGTAAAAAATGAAAAAGAGCAATGAATGAATATTTTCTTTTCTTTCCCTCATATGAATTACATATCTTTTTTATTTGTAGAACACATTTTACATTGCTTTCTGCACTGATTATGCTGAAATATCCAGCATTACTTTTGTACATTCTATGTACGACATTTTCGTTCCACCTAACAACGTCTTAACTTCTAATCCTTCCATTAACGGCAGCAGGCACTTCAAAGTTCACCACACACAGTCGGAAAAAAGACACTCCTGTCCCCAAATCGAATCCTCCACTCCAGATTTCTTGTACTTTTCTCCGATTTATACAAATCATCGGCAACACCATCCACATTAATCGTCGGAGATTAAACATCCCGGAGTCCTCCACTTTCTCTTTTGTCTTTGGTGCCGCACCCATTCCTGGGCAATATTTTACAATTTTTATTTGTGCAAAAATATAAAAACAAAAATTATATTCATTAAGCATTATGAATCACAAATATGAATAAAGTATACACATAGAAATGAAATAATTTCTTATTTTACATTTTTTGCAGGTGATCTTTTGAATTAAATAGTTTAAAATCTCAATTTAACAGTAAAAAAAGTATATGGTGTTTATTCAATTAAAAATAGCTAATATGAATTTCACGATATTTTTAGCTAATCAACAAGTAAAAAAAAAAAGATAAATTCAGGTAAAAAAGTTCTAATTTAATATAATAAATTCAAAAGACAAACAAATATATCCCTTTATTTATTGGGGGAAAGTACTCAAGGAAAGGAAAAGGAAAAAAATTCTCCAAGGAAAAGGAAAGGATGTTGCAAGGAAAAAAAAAATTCTCCAATAAACCGCACAATATATTTTATTTTATTATAATGATATTAAAATAATTAATATATTAAATTAAAAAAATAATAAAAATAATTATTAATTATTTAATTATTTTAATCTTTTTAATATTTTCTCTTTAATTATTTTTAAAAAAATAAAAAAAAGAAGAAAAAAAGGAAAAGAAAGAAGAGAGAAGAAAGAAAGAAAAAAAAAAGAATAATAAAGAAACGTAAGAAAAAAAAAATAACAATAAAGGAATATTTTCTTTTCTTTTCTTTATTTTTATATAAATCATATTTTTTTTACTTGTAGAACACATTTTACATTGCTTTCTACAACGAAATACACTGCATTACATTTGTGCAATGGTACTATGTTTTAGGTACGACATTTTTCGCTCCACCTAACATCATCTTAACTTCTAATCCTTCCATTAACGTCAGGCACTTCAAACTTCACCCACACAGTCGGAAAGAAGACACTCCTGTCCCCAAATCGAATGCGGCACTCCAGATTTCTTGTGCTGCCTGCATCCTTTTCTCCGATTTATACAAATCATCGACAACATTAATCGTCGGAGATTAAACACCCTGAGTCCTCCACTTTCTCTTTTGTCTTAGGTGCCGCACCCATTCCTGGCAATATTTTACAGACTTTTCCCTTTTCATATCTGAATGCTCGGATTAGGATTCAATCCTCGGTAAATCAGAGAAAACGGATTAATATCGAATTTCTGGTAGGTGCGGGGGGTGGTGGACGAAAAGGAAAAATATTTTAAGCGCGAGGGACTCCAAATGGCCCCTAATCCGAACGATTTACGAGCAGTACTTATTGAAATGGCCCTCTTGTTAGATGAATTTCTGAACCACCCTCGCCCCCCACCCCTCACGGATGAGATATAACATTATGCAAATTTTTCCATCCATCCCTCCCCTTCCTCCCACACATCCTTCGAGTTCGCCATCTTTAGCAGTTAATGCCCATAAATGACATCCACAATGCCTTTTCGCTTTATAGTCTTTTGGACCCGAGTCGGGAAAAGGCTTTTATTATTAATGTTATTGCAATTAGATGGAAATGTTCTTTATTAAAGAAGAGAACAGCAGAGTGATTTATTCGGTTGATGCTGTTGTTCCCGGCAACTGGTGCTGATTAATAAATAGAAAAAGAGAGGGCGGTCATTGGGGGATGGGTCCATTGAAGGCACAAGACAGTGAAGCCATCATAGTGGTCGCTGTGTTTGTAATTACGCTGAGAAATTATGCTAAAAACGTCTCCGAGTAGATCAACAGAGTGAAATGTAATTACATAACTTTATCAATTGCTTAAAGAAAAGCAAATATATAATAGTATATTTTATGTAACAGAAAATGCATCATTAAATGCAGATATTAATAGAACACCTGGAAGTAATTTAATGATTTCAACCTAGAAGAATATTTCACCAAAGAATATATATTTAATTATACTAAAATTTAAAGCATAAATTTCTAAACCATAAAGCACAAATACAGATTTTTATAATTTTCTGAAATAATATATTAAATTTAATCTTAGTAAAATAAATAAATTTTTAAAAGCGCATTTATATTCATAACAAAAATACTGAGAAATTTTTAATTTTATTAAATGTTACAATCAGTCATTTCCTTAATTTGAATATGAAATTTAGGTAAGCATTTTGCAAGTATTCCATACGACATTAACTACAGAGGAAGATAATACTTTATACGAATTCTTTTAAAATAATTTGCTAAAAAATCCCATTCAAAGCATTCTAAAAATTCCTGCGATGGTTATGGGACTTTTCATTTCTTGTACGTATTTTATTATTATTTCAGTTGTTTAATACATCAATATTGCTTTCACCTTCTTGTAAAGCAACTGTAATAAAACATGTACAACTCCCATAATCCTCTTAGAATGTTTTTAGAATGCTTTGAAAGTGTTTTGTAGCAAATTATTTGGAAAAATTTGCATAAAGTGATGTCTTTGTTGAGGAATACAACGTAGATCAACCTCCTCATGGTGCACTCGGATAGCGTCTGATACAGCAAAATGAACTACAAACACAGCATTCAGTCAGGGGCCAGAAGAACTCTAACTCTGACCGATGATAATGGGGCAAACCACTGCAGAACTCTAAGAAATTCACACTGAGTTTCTTAGAATTCTGCAGTGGAACGCAGGAGGTTTGTCCCATTATCATCGGTACATTGCTACGGCTTTTCTGTTGTCAGGATTGTCTCGCAAGCACCTTCACAGAATTAAACTGACTCTTGAGCGTCTCTGTCTCCTGTGTGATAACCAGGAAGAAATGGATACTATTAGTCTTACCTTGCTTCCTGTTCTGCACTCCCTTCTGTTTCTTTATGGAAGCGTTACTGGATTGTCAGACTTAAGTGGATGGATTAACTGATGTCATTTGTTTCTATGTTGTTCTTTGTATTTATTTTTTATGATAGTGTATGTTGTCCTGTAAAGGTTTCCATTGGAAATAAAAAAAATGTCTTTTGTTGATCACCATAGAGCATTTGCAAAATGCTTGCCTGCATTTCATATTCAAGGTTTATGGCAGTTAATGATGATTTACACTCTGGTAATGAAAGTTAATGGTAACTTATACTATGATACTCTTATATTCTTTATTATACTGTTACGAAAAGAAATACTTTAATTTTAACCATCCAATATTAATTTTTGAGGAAAATCCCCTCAAAATATTGAGTAAACAACAGTTTAGCAAAGTCTAAATTTTTTTATACTTTTTAAAAGTAAATATACTTTTTATAATTTTAAAAGACATCATCCCCCTTATTTAAAAAAAAACAGTTTTATTTGTACTAAATTGATAAGAGTTATTATTACACATTAATAAACACTTAAATTATTTTGCATAAAGTGATGTCTTTTGTTGATGTCATGGAACATTTGCAAAATGTTTGCCTATATTTAATTTTCAAGGTTTATGGCAGTTAATGATGATTTACACTTTGGTAATGGTAGTTTTGATGCCTTATACTCTTATACTATTATAGTGTTATGAAAAGAAATGCTTTAATTTTAACCACCCAATAATAATTTTCGAGGAAAAATTTCCCAAAATATTAAGTAAACAACTTTATCAAAATCGATATATTTTTAGTTTTTACATAAGAAGTTACACTATTTAATAAATTTAAAAAGACATCCTCTTCCTCATTTAAAAAGCAGTTTTATTTGTACTAAATAGAAAAGAATTATTATTATTACTCATTAATAAACAAAAATTCAAAGTAAAAAAAAAGTACACACAAAAAACTGTCTGGTAAAAAAGCGTAAAATAAAATGTTTCAAAAAAAAAGTCCTGGCGAATGAATAATAACTCATTCCTTCAATGCAACTATTTTTATTTCCATCTCTCTCAAATACTGAACAAATAAACACAAATGGAGCAATGCTCCAACAAATCGAATAAGCTGCATTATGCATCAGCTTCTTTTGAATCGTGCTTGAATGGAAATAATACAGGCATTGAAAATACACATTAAAATACCAAAGTTAGAATAAAAATTCCAACCTCAATTTCTTTTATGAAGGAAATAAATATACGCCTAAGAAAACTATTGAAGAAATTGAAAGATAAAAGCAAGAAAAGGGTGGCAGGCTAAAAAGTAATTTATCATTACCGTTGACAACTGAATCTCTCCACTGTGCATCAATGGCACTTTAAAATATTATTTATGTTTTTTCGATTTAAAAAAAAAAAGGTTTTGTTTTAAAGAAAAATATTAATCGATAAAATCAGCAAATGAAGTTTTTTTACATCTCAAGCATAATTTTAGTTCTTTAACAAATTTAATACAATTCATATCTTAAGTATTATATTAGCATCAAGCTCTAAATTCTAAATGAAATTACAAAGCTCTAAATTCTAAATGAAATAATTACAAAGCTCTAAATTCTAAATTAAATAATTACAAAGCTCTAGATTCTAAATGGAATAATTACAAAGCTATAAATTCTAAATGAAATAATTATAAAGCTCAACCTTCAACGTCCCATCTACAAAGTTGCTATTTCAAGATTAAACGTGTGAAATACAATAAGATATCAAATATATTTTAAATAAGATTCTTATATGTATTCCATTATTCCCCCTATAAGTCTATTACTCTATTATGTCCATTTTAAAAATATTTATATTTCCATTTTGCTGATGATTGGATTTTCTTGTGACATGTATTAGAATAAATCAATTCATAGAGAAAAAAAAAAATTGATTCAGATAGGAATTCTCTCATATTAATCCACAAAGAGAATTTTTATCAATATATATTTTTAAAAAGTTATGAATTGCGGATATTGGTGACAGTTCACGTGTAATAATGGGTAGGGTGAATATAACTATGGACTAGGCAAGAGCAAAAATGAAAGGCCGAGGCAAGAAATGGCTGATTTAGTGTAATATTGAACTGGTTAAATAAATGATAGATGGACCAAATGTTATAATGGTATAGTTAAATAATTAGTGGATGTGGTAGACATCTAGAAACTTCTATGCTAGTAAGGAAAGGTGATGACAAGCTTCTATTTGAAAGAAAAACCGATAAATGAGATACAAGATTTTATTGTTGCCAGTTATTGATGGTGAGTATTACGAAGTGTTAAAAAAAAGAACTTCAGGGACTAAATTTGAATTTTGGATTGTAGAATACCCCCCCCAAAAAAATGCAATCAGGTAATTAATGTTGATTCACTATTCTATCATAATTTAAATTCACAATAGAAGCTGAACCCCCTTTCCCTCCTTCCATGAGACCCCACGGGTTCTTGAACTTGGATGTTGCTAGTCTGCTCTAGATGTTGCTGTCTACCAAGTGGAGGGGGAAGTCCAATAGTCAACTAATTATTGAATTAACCATAATTGAATTTGCTTTTATTTTAATAATTTGATGTGCATTGTATTTTAACATATAATATTATAAAGGGAATAAATTTAGGAATAAATTTATTTTTATTTTCAAATACAAAGCAAAATTATTCAATTTGCGCTTGTAATCCATATTTCAATGTAGCACCAAAATGTCGTATACTATTTAGTTAATTTTAATGGAATAAAAAAAATCAAATTAAGTCACATTTTTAGTTCCAAGTTAACTAGAATTAAAAATTTAACTAAGCAAAATTCCTATATTTGAAATAATCTGTCTATAATTTTTTTATATAGTTGACTAAACTGTGTCTTAATAAATCATATTTTATTCAATTTCAATTTAATATATTAAAGTAGAATTGGCTATTTTCTTTTTCACTATTACATCTTTTAAACACCTAAACATTTCTAAATCTATAACCATGGTTCCTCCTACAGACTGGCACGAGCGCCTCCTTGTGGCGTTCAGGAGAAATGGTCAGTTCAGTTGGCCTAAAGACTCTCACTCGGAGAGAAAATATATTTCACGCACACTGAGCGTAAGAGAATTTTGGGTTTTCGGCTTAGAAAAGGAGTCCTTCCACGAATCTCTGACTTCAAATGTGTTAAATATAGTATGTCTCTAATTGTATGTGTGTGGTGTTTGTGTGTGTGTAAATAAAACTGTGAGTTCTCCAACCTGTGCCTCGTATCTCAACCCAACCATACCCAGTTACAATCTGGTTGACCAATCTGCTCACTACAAATCTCATTGAAATTAAAGAAACAATTTTAATAGATTTAATTTTTTTATAAAAGTTCAAATCAAATTAATTTATAATTACTATCAAATATTGATTTACTATTATTTTCACAACTTTTGTTCAAATATATTTCAACATATTTTTTTTTCAGAATCAAACAAAATAATTTTGAAATGAGGGTACTCAGTTTAGATAGAAGTTAAACTGTCCTTCTCTAAAATTATTTTTTTGGAGGATAAAAACAAATACATAAATCTCATAAGACATTTGTTAAGAATTATTTAATTTATTTAAGAGATTTATTGAGATTCATTATTTTAAGAGATTTATTTATTATTTTATTAAGAGATTTATTAAGAATCAAACAAAATAATTTTGAAATGTTTTACTCAGTTTAGATAGAAGTTAAACTGTCCTTCTCTAAAATTATTTTTTGGAGGATAAAAACAAATACATAAATCTCATAAGACATTTAAGTTAAGAATTATTTAATTTATTTAAGAGATTTATTGAGATTCATTATTTAAAGAGATTTATTATTTTATTAAGAGATTTATTAAGAATCAAACAAAATAATTTTTGAAATGTTTTACACAGTTCAGTTAGAAGTTAAACTATCATTCTCTAAAATTATTTCTTGAAAGATAAAAATAAATACATAAGGACGTTTTGCTATACTTGATTATTTAATAAATACTACACAAGTGTTTAACTATTGCATTTACCATTAAAAAAAAGCACTCTAGTATGAACACCAAATGCAACGCAATTTAAAACAAACAATTCGATAGTTAATGAAGTGGATGAATTCGCTAGAAAACTAAAAACACTCAACATCGAAACAAAAATGCAAACAAAATAACTTAAAAATATCAATTAACACAATGATAAATGTTCCCAAAATTACCATTCTTTCCTATCATACCACTTTGCTCCAGAACAAGCATCAGAAATGAGGAAACCGAAACGAACAGTATCTCTTTCAGAAATTAGTCGTTTCATTAGATGAACGGTAATTCTTAATTAATGGTGTGAAGTTATAATGAAAAGGGAAGAAGATGAAGAAAAAAAAAAAAAAAAACCTAAAGAAGGAAGATGCAGAAGAAAGAATGAATGAGTGGTGATTAAGAATCATTTCCAAGAAGAACTTATTCCTTCCGCATTATGGAACTGAAGAGAAATTCTACGACTGCAGTAGAAGAGCTATCTGGATATGTCTTAATTTCTCCCAGAGGAGTTAATCGTGCAGAAAATGCTAAGAATTTAATGAAATGTGTAATGCTCGCTAACAATTGTTTTAACTTTAACTCTTTTTTTCATGCAATTCATACAACAAATAATTAAATGTAGCTTACATATAAGTTGTTGCTCATTTTCTCGTTTACCAAAAGCAAGCCGCCAGAATATTAAGAGGGGGAGAATTTATTTTTTATGTCTTTTTAAATGACGTCCATTTGTATGGTTTTCGAATGGGTTTCGAAATGTATATGCACCCAGCCAGTTTGGCCCTTTTGCTTATTCGTTTACGATCTCTCCAAAGATTGCTTGGTAAAATGATAATTGCCAAGAAATATTAATTTTCTGGAAATGTTTATCGCTTTTTTTCCGTTCGGGAATAGAAAATTGCCCAATGAATCTTAATGAAAAATTATATATAGGCTATTTGTGTAACAAACACCGCACACAAAAAAAAAGGTCATCTTTTGTAATAATTTTAAATTAATTTTCAAATGCTGTTAATAAACTTTAATTTCATTAATGAAATTTTAGCACAAATGCTTCTTTTGCAGTTAATTGTATTTGCACTTAATTCTTGAATTAATATTAATTTACTTGTCAATGTAGTATTACAGTTATTACATAAGTTAAGTTACTATGTTATATAAATGGATTAAATTAATTGATAACATTTTATTAAATATATTGTTTTAGTTTAATGAATATTTGCTTCGATGACATCGTATCTTTAATAACATAATCAGATTATGAAACACATTTAATTCTAAGAGAGTTCAAATATTATGCACAATTTTTTGTATACTACATTTAAATTTGTTCTAATTATATATACAAAATTTTAAAGATATAAGCCAATGCTATTAATTTTGCAAACCAATTTATTTATTTAAAGTTCCAAACCTATCTATCCAGCATACATTGGGGGTACACAATTGCAGTTTTGAAGGAAAGATTCTCAGAAGTATTATTGGTGGTGTCAAAAAAATGGTCTTCAGTGAATACGCTTTAATTTTGAAATTTAAAGAATCTTTAAAGAGACCGATATAACTAAATGTATTAAAATTAAAAGAATGAATTAGGCCACTCATGTTTTTAGGAAAATATCTAGTAAGAAAGGTTTTTTTTTTTTCCTAAACACTTCATTAGCCTTAAAAAAAGGAAGAACAAACCTACGGTGGCTTGATGCAGCTGAATCAGATTTTAAACTGATTAGAGTAAAAAAAAAATGGCAGATTAAAGCAAAAAATAAGCTGTTGTGAAGGCTCACCCTGGGCAGTCGAGCTAAATATGATGATGATGATCTATCCAACATACAACTTGTTTCGTCTTCTATTTACCACTGTTTTGTAGTTATGTCACTCCAAAGTTAGGAAGTCTTTTCTGAAGCATCCTGTAGATACAGATATTGATATAAATATATAGTAAGTAGTATGTAAGTAATATCAGTATATATATATATATATATATATATTGATAAAAATACACGCATACTATATACATACATAAATTTTTTTAGTAAAATAAAAGAAATGTTAAACATGAAAATTTGCAAGTTTTTTATAATGCATATAATTATAGTTATCAGTTATAAGAATTTAATTTATCATTACTTTTTATTATTACATCTCACCACTTTTAAGTAGCATTATATTTACGAAGTAGCTTTGTCATTTACGCATGTTAAAACATTGGAAAACACACTTTCTATTACTGCTTAGTTGATATTAGTGTTTTATTAAAATATTGACATTAATTTTTGCACTTTTTGTAAGAAGATATTTTTCGTCAGAGTATTTTTGCTGTACATTTTTATGCCTTGATGGGATTTATTTAAGGCATAAATTTGAAGGGTTTAAGGTAAAAACAAAAAAATTCTGAGGATTTTTCTAAGACTCCAGTAAAGTAAAGAAAAAGTCCTTTTTCATTATTAACTCTCACTTAAATAGTGTTGTAAAGAAGAAAATCTAAGAATTTCCAATCGTGTTAAGATTGGATATATCAAAATCAATAAGGTAAATCACTAATTTCAAAGCAGTAACTTAACTGCCACCATTAATTAGAACCATACGCTCATTTTCTCACATGTTAACAAACATAACCACATGACCATGAGTGGTGAAAATATTTTTTTTTTCCTTTCCAAATTAAATACGATTGAATAATTTCGCAAGATCTGATTACATATTATTTTAATATTCCCTTAAGGATTAACAAGGAAAATAATTTGTGTATATAAAACAAACTGCCATTATGTGTGAATAATCTGTAAATTTTAAAAGATCATTTTTTTCCCTGGAATTTTTCTTAATTTCAAATTTTGTTTTTATAATCTTATCTCTTAAGCATTGAAAATATTGAGTACATTTGCTGGGATTTAGACCTTTTATCTTAAATTAGGCTTGCTTGAAATAAGCATTTTTTGCATCAACTTATAACATTTCAAAAAGATAACGATTATTTATTTATTTTTTTCATCGTATATTCCTGATCTTAACAAAACACGCCCTTATCAGGATAAAATTTCTTTATTGTGAAAAGAACGAAACAAAAATTTTCCACTTTATGGTGATTCATATTATTTAAAAAAGCAAATTTAATATTCCCCTACTGGAATGTTATGAAAGACGCATTAAAGAAACTTTAAGGTAATAAAAATTGTTGGAAATACACAGAAGGGTTTGTGTCGATTTTTTTTTTTATTATTATTATTCTTTTCACTCTTCCCTTTTAATATTATTTTTAAAATATTCTCTTCTAAATAAATGAACTTAAAGAGAGGCCTTCGAAATGAAGTTATGTATTGGTTCGATGATGCTAGGTGGTGTTTCCCCTTACTTAAGATAATCGTTATCAAACTGGGTAATTTTTTTTTTCATCGTGGAACAAACTTTTATTATGCCTACGCGTTGTCGGTTCAATTCTTCATGCCCAGAATTCGTAATTACCGAAATTGTTTTGCTTCCGAATTTGCATTTTCATGAGTTACCGGTTTTCATTTTGTTCCAAAACCTCTAGTTGCAATTAGAGACAATGAAGTTTCGCATAACGCACAGGCAGTGAGTGGATGGAAGATGGAAGAAAATAAAAATGGCGCTCCGTCGAGGAAGGTTACGTTATCAAAATGTGATAAGGAAAGACTTGGGAGGAAAAGATGGATCCTTGGAGTTTTGAAATGCGATATCTGGAGGCAGTCATTCATCTAGAAAAGATATCAATATTAATTAGTAAACTTTTCAAGTAGGAGATTAATCTGTTTGATTAAAATCTGTGTCAGTTGTTTTAAAATTGATTCTGAGATTGCAGTGAATATCTTTCGCTCGATATTAAAATTGCTCATTTTGCTCGAAAGTTTTCTAAATTATTGCTCATCCTTGCTTATTTTTTTTTTTTGCTTCAAAAATGCAATTTGCATTGTTGTTGAAGCAACAATATTCTTAATCTTTAACTGTTTTGAGATCTTTTAAAAAGATTAACTGTGGTAAATATTCTAAAATAACAGCAATTTAGAATATTAATTTTCATCGACTTTAATTGCCAAATTAGTTGCCACCGAAGTTTGAGAAACATTATTTAAAAAAAGATATTTTAAACAAGTGATTATAAAAAATCATTGACTTTAATTATTTGCTTCTGGTATTAATGTCTTTAAAAATGTGAGTGATCTTAAAACAAATTTCCAGTCCGCTACAGCGCGTTCACAGTTAATTATAGATAGATGTTGATAATGACTATTATTGTTGTGTTAATTTTTGTAAATAATTAGTTAATGTTGTAGCGTGTATGTATAAAATATAAAATGCTTTCATCAGTTAATTTGTCGTAAATCTACCTCCTTGTGGTGCACTTCGGGCTACGTCTGATACAGCAAAATGATCTACAAACACGGCCTTCAGTCTGGCTCTCAGTGTGAGTTTCTTAGAGTTCTGCAATGGGACATAAGTGGTTTGTCCCATTATCATCGGTGACATTGCTATGGTTTTTCTGTGGTCACGATTGTCTCCGACGAACACCTTCACAAAATTAAATTGGTTCCTGACCCTCTCTGTCTCCTGTGTGATAGCCAGGAAGAAATGGATATGTCTCAACTTGCTTCCTGTTCTGCTCTGCCTTCTGTTTCTTTATGGAAGCTTACTGGATTGCCAGACTTAAGTTGATGGATTAACTGATGCTATCTGTTTCAATCTTATTCTTTGTATTTATTTTTTAATGACATCTGTTGTGCTGTAAACTTGCCATTGGAAAAAAAGGTTGAATGCCAATGTGTGAAATAGAAGATAATATTACCGGTTGGAAATATGTCATTACCAAACAATAAGATAATAATCAGAATTCATTGGCGCTGAAATTATATTGCTCCAGAACTTGTTTTTTTTATTACTGGTTTACTATAACTTTCTACAGTTTGGTAACATTGGCAAAACGTGATCAGGAAAATCTAGGGAAAGGAAATGATACTTTGAAGCTTTGAAATATGATATCTTTCTTCTAGAAAAAAAGATATCAATATTAATCGGTAAACTTTTCAACTAGGAGATTAATCTGTTTGATAGAAATCTGTGTCAGTTGTTTTAAAATTGATTCTGAGATTGTAGAGCATACCATTAACTCGATATTAAAGTTTCCCATTTTATTCCAAAGTTTTCTGAATTATTGCTCATCCCTGGTTATTTTTACTTCAAAAATACAGTTTGCACTGTTGTTAAAGTATAAATATTCTTATTCATTAACTGTATCGAGATCTCTTAAAAGACTAACTAAAATTATGTGGTTAATATTCTAAATTAAGGGGCCTGAATGGCTGAGTGGCTAGTGCTCTGGCGCTCGGTACCACAGGTTTCGGGTTCGAGTCCCGGAGGTGCCATGGATGTGTGTAGTGGTTCGGAATCCACTTTTTAAACCGTAGGTCCCGGTCTAATATGTTCGTAGAGCGTTGCGGGGCATTGTTACTCCGCGTCCGTGGCTTATCTTCAAGTTACACGCGCCCCCTGTGTAATGCAAAATGAGTAACGTCTGTGCAGCGCTTGCCTTAAGGCATCAAGACGTCCATGTCTGTTTGCCAGCTGCAATGGAAAAATAATAATAAAATATTCTAAATTAACAGCAATGTAGAATATTAATTTTCATCGACTTTAACTGTCAAATTAGTTTCTATTGAAACATTATTTTTTAAAAAAAAATATTTTAAACATGCGACTAAAAAAAAATATTTACTTTAATTATCTACTTGTGGTATTGATGCCATTAAAAATGGGAATGATCTTAAAATAAATTTCTCGTCAATTATCTTTCTCTCATAGTTCATTATTGTTGGATGTTTGTAAATACTTTTATTATTGTATGAACTTTTGTAAATAATGTAACAATAATTCTAACGTCTAGTAACAATAATTCTAACGTAGTTATTCAATAATTCTAACGTGTAGGTATAAAATTTAGAAAACTTTCATCAATTAATTTGAACGCCAATGTGAGATATAAAAGGTCATATTACCAGTTGAAAATATATCATTGCCAACTAAGATAATAATCAGTATTCATTGGCGTCGAAATTATTTTTGCCCCAGAACTTCTTTTTTATTACTGGTCTTGTAAGTTTCTACAGTTTAGTTACATTAACAAAACGTGATGAGGAAAATTTTGAGAAAGGACTTGATTCCTAGAAGCTATGAAATATGATATCTAAAGTAGTCATTCTTCTAGAAAAGATATCAATATTAATCATAAACTTTTCAACTAGGAGATCAATCTAGTTGATTAAAATTCGTGTCAATGCTTTTACAAATAATTTTCAGATAGGAGGGAATATATTTCAGTCAGAATCGTATTTCATATTTTTCTCTTCATATGTACATACATTTTAAAATGACTAATTTTCTTTTGTTGTCTTTTGCTCAAATAAATGTAAAAGTAATTGAATTCTATCCTTGTTTCTTTTTATTTTATAAATAATAGTAATATCTTTCCTATCAGATGCACCACTTGAAAGTCTTAAAATATAAAGAATAATTTATGATTAAAAATATGTAAATAAACACCAACTTGATTTAAATTACAAATTTGATTTACAATTTAATGACGATTTTTTTTAATCTTAGAAATTTATTCTTATTTATTATTTTAATTTCATTTTCTTTGGGGAGAGAGAGAGAGAAGAAATAAATATGTGCTCATTCTTTTTAAAGGAACTTAAGAACCAATTCAACTCAATTTCAAATAGATTTATTTAATAATATAATACATTGCTGTTCAAATGATATTAAATAATAGAATGTATTTGTATGCATGGCAAATCGTATAGTAAGTAATTTATTTCAGAGTATTTATTATTCAGGAAATATTGAAATATACACTATTATTTATATTTTATAATATTTGAAAAAGAAACCTCTGCTTGGAAATGGACTCTCTCTAATTTAGTATAACAGGATAGTGATTTGTGCACTCTTTATTGGAGGGCCAGAAAAAATAAATTCTGACCACACTTACTTTTATTATGGTGCTTCTAGTTTTTATAATTTTTATCCTTAGAACATTTAGCCTTTTGTCATTTTTGTTAAAAATGTCTGAACTTTTCCCTTTGTAATTTTGATTTGTTTATACGTTTTGTTTCTATGGTAAGTGGCCAAATTTCTATGGATTGAGTTCCAATTTTAAATATTTAAAAATTCTGAAAATAATATATAATATTTTTGAAACTTTCTGAAAATTAATCCTATAATGTTTTGGTTTCACGATTCACTTTATTGATATACATTGTGAGATATAAATTTAAATAAAAAATAATTGCTTTTACAAATCAATAAAGATTACTCGTTTACGAAGAAATATATTAATCTTGAATTCATAATTCAACCTTTTTAGAATTTTATTTCTAGAATAGATTAAAAAACAAACCGTTCAACTTGTTAGTAAATTGTTTAACCAAATGGTTTAAAGAAAAATGTTTTTAATGAATTGCAATGATTTGACTTAGATAATGCGATAATTTCTGGTTTTCAAAAAATTAAAAAATTTATGTGAACGCCAACCAAATGTAATTAAAAAATAAATTAATTTAATTATTAGTAAAATATTTCTTCAAACAATACTTTATATCTAATTTGTATTGCAACGTATGCTACGCATCCAGCTCAATGTCATCTATAATAAATCTATAAAATCATTCGATTTTATAGATCCATTGGTGGACCTGATGGTCCTTTGACAGAAAAGGAAGAAGTGGAAAACAGGTGATAGTGAGAAGATTATGACGTAAATAAATATGAAAAATAAATAATGACTTTAAGGCTGCATTGAAAAATTAGTAAATTATATCAATTTCAAAAACATATGTAAAATTATTATTAATTCTTCCTGTTTTAGAAAATGAATTGACTGTTTTTATAAAGCGTACGTATTACACTCAGATACAAAGATTGGTATTTTTCTAATTCATGCATAATTATTAAAGAAAAATCAAAGTTTACCAAAATAATCACTGTATTTAAAACAAAAATATTAATTTTAAATTTATTAAAAATCTATTATGCATTTCATACTTAACTAGAAGTTATTTTTTAAATTGTGGTTATATATTACATATAATGACTTTTAGTTTCCTATATATAATAAATTATCATCATTCGATTTTATAGACAGACATTTATATCTAGTGTATTCGTTTTATAATAATAAATAATGTGTAATTAATATATCAGCAACTAATTGAAACATTATACATCAAATACAAAAAAGTACTCACATATCCCATACGTCAATAAAAAGATTCGATTTATCATGTCTTATTTATCATCATTTACCATGTTATTTTTTTTAATAATTACTTTATCATAAATTTTTTGTAACTCTCCCCTTTCCAAAGATCCACAAATTATGCAATTCCTGTCACAACCATCTTTTATTATTTTTGAAAACTTATAATCCATGTTTCGAAATACTATCTATTTTCAGAATTTAATTTTGAGATCAAACGATAGAACGATCGAAATACTAGAGTACAAAGTTCTTCTTTGTTACAACATAACAAATTCAAAGAAAAAATCTTTTGGCATGCCAAAACGCATTTGTGTGCCGATACAAACGATTTCTTTGCGAAAAGATACAATTTTTATCTGGCAGCATAAAACTAATTTGGCATTTCCACACGTCCGCAGACGATAATGGAACACGTTGCCATTAATCAAACAATCAAAACAGAAATGGTTTTCTTCAGTGGATCAAATCCAACCCGATGTGGCGATGGTAATCAAGAGCTCGGTAATGCGAGAAGGCAAATGATGCAAGAAGACGTGTCTGATTTTTACTATTGCCCGTTTAAAATTTACAATTCCAATCTCGCAACCATTTTTACCTCTTTTCTTTCTTGTTCTGATTCTTAATTACCCTCCGAGCATTCATTTAAAGCCGCCTCTCGTTTCACACCTTAATCGAGTTTGGGGTGAGAAAAAAAGTGGCGTGAGTCGTTTCAAATGCTATGCAATATTTCTTTTTTTTTTTTATTGCTTTCTTTTTTATTGTTTCATTTTGGTTAATATTATATGTTTTTTTATTTAAGGAAAAATTAGTAGCATTTAATCATTGTTAATATAATGAGGATGTTTTAAACTGTATTAAAATTTCTTACATGCAATCATATTTGTTCCTAATCTAAAAATATTAATTATCATCCTATATTTTACAATCACTACAAATGTAATGATGTATAATTTTCCAAATTGAACGTCGATTGATTGAATTTCAATGATGTATAATTTTCCAAATTGAATATCGATTGACTGAATTCTAATGATGTATAATTTTCCAAATTGAATGTCGATTGACTGAATTCCAATGATGTATAATTTTCCAAATTGAATGTCGATTGACTAAATTCAATGATGTATAATTTTCCAAATTGAATGTCGATTGATTGAATTCCAATGATGTATAATTTTCAAAATTGAACGTCGATTGATTGAATTCCAATGATGTATAATTTTCCAAATTGAATGTCGATTGATTGAATTCAATGATGTATAATTTTCCAAATTGAATGTCGATTGACTGAATTCTAATTATGTATAATTTTCCAAATTGAATGTTGTTTGACTGAATTCTAATTATGTATAATTTTCCAAATTGAATGTCGATTGACTGAATTCCAATGATGTATAATTTTCTAAATTGAATGTCGATTGATTGAATTTCAATGATGTATAATTTTCCAAATTGAATGTCGATTGACTGAATTCTAATTATGTATAATTTTCCAAATTGAATGTCGATTGACTGAATTCCAATGATGTATAATTTTCCAAATTGAATGTCGATTGATTGAATTTCAATGATGTATAATTTTCCAAATTGAACGTCGATTGATTGAATTCCTAATGATGTATAATTTTCCAAATTGAATGTTGTTTGACTGAATTCTAATTATGTATAATTTTCCAAATTGAATGTCGATTGACTGAATTCCAATGATGTATAATTTTCCAAATTGAATGTCGATTGATTGAATTCCAATGATGTATAATTTTCCAAATTGAATGTCGATTGATTGAATTCCAATGATGTATAATTTTCCAAATTGAATGTCGATTGACTGAATTCCAATGCTGTATAATTTTCCAAATTGAATGTCGATTGATTGAATTCCAATGCTGTATAATTTTCCAAATTGAATGTGGATTGATTGAATTTCAATGACGTATAATTTTCCAAATCCTGTACTTCATCCCAAATCCATCTGGATGCTGGCAAATGGCTTCTTTGACTTCCAGGAGCAGAGCCAGATGAGACATTCCATTCAATGATTGGCCAATATTAAGTCATGTGATCTGTATTGTGTGTTAAATTTTCCAGCTTTCAAAATATAGACAGATCATTGTCTTAATATCTTCAAAATAATAATGTCTAAGGATTAGTTTGTTTATAAAAGTTAATTTTTTCATCATTTAATAAGACTTGTTTTGTGTGAATTTAGTAGTGCTTCTAGTAGTATTTGAACAATTGCTTCTCTAAAGTTCTAGAGTTATTGAATTTTTTTGTTATTTTCCTGTCACTATTGAATTTGATAGTTCTTGTGGGGATTCTGCCCTTTAGGGTTCCGATTTCGCCAAGTCTCTTTTTCACGCCAAGTGCAATCCCCATAACCAATCGCCAACAATATTTTATAACTGCAGAGGCCATGTTTGTTTGTTTAAGAAGGGATTTGGTGAAAACCCGCAAGGGAAAAAAATTGCCAAATAAATAAACGAAACCCTAAAGTGTAGAACTTCCCGTTCTTGTAATATTCTGACAATTGCTTCATAAATTTCTCGCATTAGTAAACATTGGTATACTTCCGTCTGTATTCGTCCAGCAAAGTATGTTGACACATGATACATTGAAATTTCTTGAAAGGATTTCAGTTTTTATTTTTTGTTTCTATAAACTTGCGTTTTACCAAAAAAATTGGCCCAGAAAATAGTAAAAAAATATCATAACAATTTGAATAAATAAAAATATTTTTTTAGATGAATTCGAGCAAAAGAAGTGAATTTGTTTCGTATTCACCAATTATATTCTTAGTCTTACTTTGATTAGAACTAATCGGTTAAATATTCTGCTTTAGTAAAAGACATAATATAAGGTTTAATTTTTTCATACATAAATATTTTTCTTTATTTTTTTAAGAATTTCGTAAAATTTAGGTATAATTTTTGTGAATATAATTTACAGCATTATATGTTAAAACCTATTTATGTTATTTAAATAATGAAGAATATTCATTTAGAACTGATGAAAAAAATAAAATTGCAGAATATGGGCCGTTGGATATGACATCAAAAAAAATCTTTTCGTTAAAACACAACAAGTAACGGGTTGCTATTACAAGTGAAGAGAATTGTAAAAGAGTACATGAAACGCAGGTTACCACATTTGGCGACTTCTTAACCAGTTGGCGCCACAAAAAGTTGTCAAATCCCAACGGCCCCTATTTTGTGTTTTGTCCGATGAAAATATACGCTTTAAATCTTTGGAATATTTTATTTAGTAAAAGATAATATATTCATTTTTTGAAATTTATCATTTTTGAAATTGAATTTTTGAGTAATTAATATATTACATTTATTGCTAATTCTATTATTTTTTTCTAATATATGCTTGTTTATGAAAACTTCCTTGTTCAAAAATTACTTGTTCTAATGTTGTTTACATACTATTTGAAAATGAATAGTTTTCTTAATTTCAGTATTTTCGGTACTATATTTTCTTTTTTGAGTTTACAAGTAATCTTAAAATATATGTATGTGCATAGATTTGTATTGACTAATCTATAAAAAGTATTAATATTGTTAATATTCAAAATAAAACAAGCATTATAACAGTATTTTTAAAGTATCGTATATTGTTGTAAACTTCTTCCTTTAAGATCAAGATAATAAAACTGTTTTAATACAATAAAAAATAAATAAATAAATAAAAGATTATACTTCTTTTACATATTTTACACAGAAAGTAATATTTTAATCTTTAAAAATGTAAAATATATTTATATTGCTAATATTATATTTCTTATAAAAATTACTGGATTTTTTGTTTTAATTGCTGTAATTATCCTAATGAGTATATAATTGGTTTTTTTAATATTATTTTATTATTTCTACTTTTATTCTAATCAAATATAAGAACTTTGTTAATTATTTAGTTGAAATAATTTCTCTATTCTGCTATTTAATTAGCTTCATTTAAACTTTTGTAAATTTTACAAAAAAATTATTTAAGAAAAATGCAGTTAAAAATTACAAAAATAGCTTTTATAATTTTTTCTTTATCTAATTGAATAATTAGAAATGAAGGTGAGTTCAACTTATTGCAATCTTTTTTTTTATGTCAATTCAACTACAGCATTTAAAAACGTCTGAAAAATGTTAATCTTCCATTTAAAAATTGCACAGAAATAAAAATTATTTAGATTTTCTTTATATTAGGCCTCTTTGAAGTTAACAGCAGATAAACCAATTTATTTAATTTTTTTATTCTTATACATCATTAGGCCTCGTGTTCAACTTGCGTATACAATGATCAACTCATCAATTATTGATAAAAAGATTTTATTATTTTTCGAGGAGGACATTTAGGGGTAACATTAGTAGCTTAACAATAGAGTGACAAGATGGGCAAATTGCCACGGCCCAGGCCCAAACAGAGAGGCTATGACTACAGGAAAGGCCTGACTTTTATTAATTTAAATGACACCAAATTATTAAAAAGGCTTAAGAATTTATTGATGTGTATATAGTCTCATTTACCAAGGAAATTCTCAGTTTTTCGCTCCATTTTATACATGAAATTAAAAAGTCTTCTTCCATAAAGAAACTGTGCTGATTTATTAATCACAAGGAATCATTTTATGCTTCAAGCTTTTTTTGTGCACTGCATTTATGTTATTGTAATAATTTCTTTGAATAGGGCTAGTGTTGAGCGATCATTCTCAAAATTAAAATTGATAAAAATCCATTTAAAAAATTGTGTGGACGAGACTAGCGAAACTTGAACTTTGATGCTGTCATTTGATACTTTTGCTAATCAGAATGGCCGAAAACTTTTTTATTAAAAACAGTGGTATTTTAATTCAAATACCCCTTTTAAATTAAAAAAATCATAGTATCCACCTAAAAATAATATTATATTTTATGTAGTATCATTAAAAGATAATGCATTGATGATATTTTGCATTGAGGAGCTGTCATACTAAAAATTTGCTGTCTGTCTCAGATGATATAGTTACGCCACTGGGTAACTGTCTCCCATTTATATGTCATGTAAAAATAATTAGAAAATTTTCATCAGATTATCCATACAAAACGCTTATATAAGTTGTCACAGTCACCACAGATTCTTCTCATTCCTGAAAGCAATGACTGCAACGAATGTCCTTAGAAGACAATAATAATAAATCCTCTTGCATGCTCATTGGGCATGCAAGAGGATTTAGGTTTGAATCTTCAACCTAACTGAACCAACTGAACAACTGGTTGGGTTTATAGATATGCTATGCACGTTACCTTGCATTCTACCTTAAAAGTAATAGTGGCAAGTATTCTTTTCTAATCACTTGTACAGAATTTAATTAAAATTTTTCGTCGAAAAGACTTCGATAATTATTGTAGGGCTTAGTTCGCTCTACTCTTCATTAAAGACAGCAAACTATTTTGGTTATCTTCGAACTCTAGAACTGTTTTTTTTTTATCTCATCAATTCCTGAAACTAATATTTTATGTTTCTGGCAAATTCAAAAGATTTACAAAAATTTTATTTCGTTATTATTCATTTCCTCGTTCTTAACATTTTAAGTTTAATCAGTTCAAACTTCTGTATTATGTGTTAAAAATTTTTTATAAAGAATTTTTAAAAAAAAAATATACAGATAATAGTCAAAAAAATGTGGAATCTGTATCATGATTAAAGTTAAAAAACTACTCGTTTAAGATCTTTTATTTTTTTATACATATTTAACATTGAATATTATAAAGAATATTTTTAGCTTTTTTATTATAAATTATTTTCCTCAATAAAACCATTTAAATTCTGCAGGGATAAAGTGTGCAATCCTCCAAAATTTGAATTGCTGTAGCACAATACAAGTAACAATACTGGTGTGTGGTTAATATGGTTATACCCATTATGGTTAATTCCGGTCCAGATGGCCCGAGTAACTAGTGCTCTCCCGCTCGATGCCACAGAATTCGGGTTTGAGTCCCAGCTGGGCATGGATGTTTGTAGTGGTTCAGAATCCATTTTAAATCGTAGATCCCAGGTCTCATATGATTGTAGAACGCTGGACCTAGGGCTGACAACCCTACCAAAAAAAGAATACACCTACTATCACGAAATCTACCATTTGGCAGATGGCCTTGGCTCCCCCTTGAGCTGTTGCGCCAATGAAGGAGAATTACCTTTATTCTAGATAACAATTAATCTGCTACATATTTTCCTTTCTAACTACTGATAATTCCCCAAAAAAAAACGGAAGTTGAAAATGATAAAATTTAAATTGTTTGGTGATTTGCGAAATAGAAGTGGAGACATTTCTATTGCAAAGATATTTTTAACAGTAACTATTAATAAGTATTTTAATGTAATTAATTGTCTCTTTGAATTTTTTGCAACTTCGAAAACAATAATTTTACTTCTGTATTACTATTTGGTTTCCTTGCAAATTTTTAAACTAACTTCATTAAAAAACTAATCCGCCAAAAATAAAGTCTACTTTAAAATTAAACAATTACACGATTTTGTGGGATAAGTCCACATTGCGGATTTTGTGTCAAATTTATACAAGAAAAATGTCTTTAAAAAAAAAAACGGATAAAAAGCACAGAAAATAAGTCACAACCTCAATCTAAAAATCGCGTGTCCCAACCTTTCAAAAAAAAGAAAATTACCAACCGAAAGCGAAACAATAGCGTACAACGTATCCCCCTTATAACCCTAACCCCAAAACCCGACTCACGCCGATATACCTCCAAGTGGCGTAACTTATATAACGTTACTTCAGAGCTCACCAATTAATGCTATGCAAATTCGTCTTCGTAATTGTATCTGCATTTGAAATGATGGATAACTTTATATGCAAATTAAGTTTCCGGTTCTTAGAAGCGTTGCCAGGTTCGCCTTTCTGCATGAAAAAGGTGAAGGGGGTTGTTCGAAGCCCGTGTTTGAATACTACTTTAATTTCTTTTTCAGCGATATTTATAACTGCTAATACTGCCCCTCGCTAGGGATATTAAGGTGCCGTTACAACGCCATACAACAAAACGTCAAAGCGATAATAGGAATTATTATTATTTTGCATCGGTGTTAAGAAGTGTGTATGTTGGGCATATATATGTAGAAGAAACTAAGTACAACGTGCCGCCTGGATGGATGTATTTATAAACGCCAGATAAAGCCTTTGATTTGCTTCGTCTTTATTAACCGGTCTCTACTTTGATGTGATTATTTTTCGGCTTTATTTATTTAGATGCTATAAGTAGAAGTTTTTCTTTTTTGCTCGGGTTTGATGTGATAAAAGCTTTAAAAATGGCTTAAGTCCAAAAAAAAATATCAAATTAATTTTTTTTTTTTTCATGGTCTTATGCCGTGACTACATATATACTATATGTAAGGTTAGCCTATGCCTATATATATATAATTTTTTTAGTTTGGTGCCTGCTTTGGATTTGATTATTTTTCTGGGATATTTAGCAGAAGTTTTTCTTTTGCTCTGATTTGATATAACAAAGCTTTAACATGGCTTGAGTCCCAAAAAAATATTTTGAATTTTTTTTTTGTTTGTTCCTACTTTGTAGGTGATTAGTTTTCGAGTTTATTTTATCATCTATGTAGATGATAATAGAAGAAAATTTTCTTTACTCTGATTTGAAATGGTGTGGTATTAAAAAGGTCATAAGTCCAAAAATTTTTTAATCAATTTTTGAAGAAAATATTTTATACTACAACAGTTGTTTATGTCATTTTATGAAATTTATTTGGACTATTGTTATGGTGCTTAAAATCAGCATGATAGTGAAATTATAAGAGGTATTATTTAACATTGTTTTCTTTTACATTTGTTTAATAATTTTAATTTTAATTTTTTTATAAATAAAATGCACATTATTTTGAAAATATAATTTCAATATCTCATAATTTTATTTAGATTAACATTTGCTTATAGTGTTTATGAAACACCACAATTTAATTATTATATATACTTAATAATTTTTTGTAACATTAACCACATAAAGTTTTTTTTTTTTTTTTTTCAGATTAATAAAAAATAATTAACTTTTCTTCAGATTTTTGATTCCATAAAATATTTTACAAATTTAAAAAGTAAGTTTAAGTTCATAAAATAGCTTCAAAATTCACCCCATTCCCAACAAAATAGAGAAGTCAAAGCAGTGAAAAAAAGTTAATTCTGCCAATTTTATATGAAGTATAATAATTTTTATATTTAACTGATTTTGTTAGATTAAAAATAATTCTCTAAATTTCCATCAATTCTAAGAAATTCTTCAATAGTCCGACAGCTCCAGGGTGGGCCAAGATCTTCTGCCAGATTCCGAAACAGGAGATGTTGTTTTCTTTTTACGAGGTAGGGCATCAGAACCTACTGTCCAAGTCACATCAGACCAGATCCTACAACATAAAGTGGATTCCGAACCACTACAAACATCCATGGCACTGGCGAGGCTCAAGCCCGAAACCTGCGCTACCGAGTGTCAGAGAACTAATCATTCGGCCATCAGACCCGATTCTAAGAACAGCAAAAAAAAAAAAAAAAAAAAAAATCAGAATGCTATGTTAATGATTTAACACAAAAACAATGTAAGTTTTTTTTCATTATTCTCTTCTGCCTTTCATGTTCCATGGTGGGCCAAGGTCTTCTGTCGGATTTTCGAAACATGATATGTTGTTTTCTTTTACGCGGTAGAATGTCAGCCCTACGCTTCACAATCACATTAGACCTGGACCTACAGTTTAAAGTGGATTCCGATCCACTACAAACATCCATGGCACCAGCTGGCTTCGAGCCCGAAACTTGCTTTTACAGAGCGCCAGAGCGTTAGTTAGAGTGTTAAATCTGCGTTAGTTACCGACAAGAGCCATGGTCGACATTCCAACCTAATTCTAAGAACAGCAAAGGAAAAAAAAATTATAACAGACTGCTATGTAACGATTTAATAGAAAATAATGTAAGTTTTTTCATTATTAAATTTGTTCCCTTTATTTGTTCCCCTTATGTATTTCATCTCGTATTCTGAAAACTTACGAAATATGATTTTAAGTTCATTTACAAACATCGATTTTTTTTTTTTTAAACAAATCTGACTCCTCCTCCCCTCCTCAAATTTCCGACGTACAAATTAAACAAAAAAGAGTATCCGAAACCAAAACGAATTCTCAAAAACAGTGTGCGCATGAACACTCTTCTTCTTCTTTGCATTTAAAAAAAAAAAAATTGTCTATCATAATTCAACGGGGAGAAATGATCGGTAATTTGTGCCTCCCAACTTTCACCAGCTGTCTCATTAACAGGTTTGCAAGAGCAGTATTTTGTTTTGCTTACCAACCTCGCGCGTCGCAACACTATTTCATTAGCAGAGAAAAGTCCGTAACTTTGCAAGACCTTATTCTTTCCCTTAACAAGGTTTGCGCCACAAAAAGGGTTGGTGCATTTTTAACCTGGTTCGGCATTAAGACGAGATGTTAGATTTTGCTTTGGTATCATAACGAAGTTGTGATGATGTTCCACCGCCTAGTTAAGTGGGGAAGGGTTTTTTAGGAGTTTTTGCCAGAGATGTATCTTTAACAAAGGGCAGGAAGGTAAATTGGCCATAGCCTGGGTATGAAACACAACTAATATCCTTTCGGATGAAGATAATGGTTCTGAGTTCGTGAAACTCCAACGTTAGTAGCCGTGAGCGAAACAGTTGTGTGCAATAAACATTCTAGGGAAGTATGTAAATAGATTATTAAGGTAAAAGACGCAATATTAGAAGAAAGTGAGTAAAAATACTTTTATGTCGAAATTAGGGAAAATATGATATGGCTTTCAAAGTTAAAGTTATTTTTCCCGCAAAGCCTTCACAAGCCATGTAAACAAGTGGTATGCAGTTTTTTCAATATAAGTGGGATTTAAAAATTGTATAATCACTATACAATTATAATTAATTAATTAATTAATTGTTAATTAAGTTAATCATTATATAGCTAAAAATAAAAATATTTGTATAAAAATTATTATAGTTGTAATATTTGGTTTTTTTACAGAATTTAAAAAAAAAAAAAAAATTGTAAAAATAAAAGGAAAAAAGTTAACAATTGTTAAATTTATTACATAAGATTTTGAGCCTGCATGTGCAAATACATTTCAGTTTCTTAAATGAATTTATGTATAAATAGTTTTTAATTAATAGTTTATAATAAATAGTTTTTCTTTAAAAATGTAATGTAACAGTTTCACTAAATACACTTTTAACAGAGAGGATATGAAGAAAAAAAAAGTGGATGATTGTTTTTATTATTAAGTGAGGTAATCTTTGCTGTTTGTTGATTGTGATTTTAAAACACACTCAGCTTCTAATAAGTTTTTTTTAAAGATCTTTTAAATTATTTGTCTCATTTCATTTTAATCGTCATTTTGCAGAACATCGCATATATTCCCATATGATTGAATTAATTGTATGTAATGAAATTTTAACATATATTAAAACCATTAATTTTTAACTTGGCTAATTTTTCACCTTTGCAATATAAGATGAGAAAAAACAGATACTTCAAACTGAACATCATAAATATCATCTTAAGTCATTAATAAGCACATCTGGTTTATCAATTTTTACCGTGTATCTCATCATCTCCATTATGAATATGAAATTATTCCAGATTTATAGCGTACAATAATTTTTAAAAGGGTTCCATAAAGTACTACCAGAATAAAATATTTCACAATTATTTCAATAATGAAGAGAAATGAAATTATCGTGCATATCAAAAGAATTGACCAAATACTTGAATGGTAGATAAAATAATAGCTGCTTATTAAAAGTTAAGTTTATTATACGATGGTACTAAATGATATCGATAGTTATAAGGGCTCCTATATTACAAACCTGAGAAGGAAGCATGTTATTTGAGGTTGCTAAACATTCTGTGCATTTAAATAATATTTTTTGAAAAGCAATGAAAAGAAAAGCTCCGATACAATTAATAATAGTAACAAAAATTTGAGAATAAATATTGAAACATTAATATTGCATCCCCTACCAAAACTATTGCATCACAATAACTCAACACATCTCGCCATTAAAACACCTTTTCACATATAGATTGCATGTGTTATTTTGTCAGTTTATCTAACTCCAATGATTTATTACTTTTCTTTCTGTTATGATCAGATTAATTAAAAACAGAAAGAGCAAACCGAAAATAAAAACAACAACAAATCTTAAAAATTGTTATAAGCAGCATACTTTTCAACTAAATTTTCTATGGGGTTACAACAGCAATACGAATTTATCCTTACAACAATAATAAGACTTTAGATATCTTTAACATCATTTACTTCTAGGAAAGCAAATCATGAAAATTATTTATATAGATACAAAAGACTACATATTCGAGAAAAAAATTAGTTATCAGATCAACGATGAACAGTCATTTGTCAAGATTTAGATTCAGTTTTAAATTAGACCACGCCACTTTCTTCATAGTCTTAGTTTAGAATGTGAGTTTTCTTTCTCAAAGGAAATAGGCAAGACAATATGCAGTCTAAACTAAGGTTCAGAAGCATCAATATTGATCCCTATAAAACTATTGCATCACAATAATTCAGCATCTATGCTCATCTCAGTGCTTCAGCATCTATCGCCATTATTTCGCATTTAGACTGGATGTGTTATTTTGTCAGTTTATATTTCTCCAATGATTTATCACATGACCTTCTGCTATTATGAAATTAACTGACATCTCGAAAAGAAAAACAATAACTAATCTTTAAAAAATATTTATAAGCAGCATCTTTTCAGCTACATTTTCGATGAGGTTACAACAATAATACGAATTTACCTTTTTACAACAAACTGCAATCAACAATAATACTACTAATCTTACAATATCTTTATCATCATTTACTACTAGGCAAGCGAAGCATGAAAACTGATTTATATAGACTACATATTCTAGTGTTGATCAACGGTGATGACATATTCATAAAAAAACTCATTAAAACTACCAGAGCAAAGTGAATAGAAAAATAGCAACAACAAATAAGCATCATCCTTTTCAGCTACAATTCCGATGAGGTTACAGCAATAATACAAATTTACCCCTTACAACAACAATAAGACTTTAGATATCTTTAACATCATTTGCCACTAGGAAAGCAACGCTAGAAAACTGATTTATATAGATGCATAAGACAAGAAAATTATTTATCAGATCAACGCTGAACAGGCATTTGTCAAGATTCAGTTTAAAATTAAACCACACCACTTTCTTCATAGTCTTAATTTAGAATGTTTGTGTTTCTTTTAGAATGTGTGTGTTGTTGTAAAGGAAATGAGCAAGATAATGCACAATCTAAACTAAGGTTGTGAAGCATCAATCTTGCATCCCTATAAACTATAGCATCACAATAACTCAGCAACTATCGCCATTAAAACACCTTTTGCATTTAGGCTGGATATGTTGTTTTGTCAGTTTATCTGTCTCCAATGATTTATCCCATGTCCTTCTGGTACGATCAGATTAATTAAAAAACAGCACGAGCAAACCGAATAGAAAAATAACAAATCTTAAAAATACTTATAAGCAGCATCCTTTTAGATGAGGTTACAAACAATAATACGAATTTACACCTTTCAACAACACAAGACTTTAGATATCTTTAACATCATTTGCCATTAGGAAAGCAAAGCTGGAAAACTGAGTTATATAGATACAAAAGACTAGAAAAATTATTTATTAGATCAACGATGAACAATCATTTTTCAAGATTCAGATTCAGTTTAAAATTAGACCACAACACTTTCTTCATCGTCTTTCTCAGAATGTATGTTTTCTTGATCAAAGGAAATAAGCAAGATAATACACAATCTAAACTAAGTTTGTGAAGTATTAATAATGCATCCCTATAAAACTATTGCATCCCAGTAACTCAACACGTCTCGTCCTTACAACACCTTTTACATATATGTGTTATTTATCAGTTTATTCTCTATATTGATTTATGTAGAAATGTCATTTTGTTATAATGTAATTAATTGACAGCACGAGTAAACCGAAAGAAAAACAACAACAACAACAACAAATCTTAAAAAAATACTTATAAGCATCATCTTTTTCAGTTACATTTTCGATGAAGTTATAACAACAATACGTATTTACCCCTTACAACAACAATAAGACTTTAGATATCTTTAACATCATTTGCTACTAGGAAAGCACCGCATGAAAACTGATTTATATAGAAACATAAGACTACATATTGAGGAAAAATTATTTATCAGATCAACGCTGAACAGTCATTTGTCAAGATTCAGATTCAGTTTAAAATTAGACCACACCACTTTTCGCCAGAGCCTTAATTTAGATTGTGTGTTCTTTAGCTCAGAGGAAATCTCCCATTGAACTGTCCCATCCCAATCACCCAACACCTTGCGCCATTAAAACACATTTCACTTAGGCTGAAGGAGTTACTCTGTCTGTTTACCTCTCGAATGATTGATCACGTACATGTCCTTCTGTTACACATGTACACCTCGAATAATTAAAGCAGCACAGGGGGACGAAGAGAAGAAAAGAAAATGCACCAAGCACCAGCCAGCAACAAAAAAAAAAAAAAATCTTAAAATAAATATCGAAGATACATATAAGCAGCACAAGTATCCTTTTACACTGCATTTCCTATAAGGTTGTCCCGATGATTACAATGGGGATAGGAATTTAAACGCCTTTTCTCTCTCCCTTGGCCTGATGAGAAGTAACTGAGAAAAGGGGAAAAAAGTTTGATACTTTGGTGATTAATGACTGTAAAAGGCGGGGAAAACTGATTTCGAGCCAGAGGGGGGGGTTGCGACAAGAATTTAAAAGAGACAACTTAGATAAAGTTGGAAGCACAGCCTCCCCCTGTGACATGTGTTGAAATTCGAGGGAAGATAATGATAGGGAAGAAGGGTTTGACAAGCCTTCCCGATTTAGTAATTTGAAACAATTTGGGGCGCTCTGATTGGACGGTTGAGGGAAAACGCAGGGAAAATATTTTTATTCCAATAAAAGTCCCTTTTCTCCGGGAAGGAGAAAAACTTGCATAATTGACAGTGAATATGATGTGGTGACTATTTTTTTATATTTTATTTTCGTCAAGCGTTTCAAGTTTTGGGATTATGGGAAGCTTTTTTTTTTAGGAGATATTTTCGTAGATTTAAGACTTCGGTAGATACCCATCAGGATTTTTTTCTCCTTCAATCCTGAATCCCTGAATTTTACAGATGGCGGCAGAGATGGTTTCTTTTCCACATATTTTTTACGTGTTTAGTTTGGGATTAAAAGGGGAAGATTATCTGGAGGATTTTATTTCTTCTTCTTGAATAAAATATCAAGGAGAGCTAAAATGTGGTCATCTACAAAAGCTAATAATGAGTAAAAATTTCCCCCTCGAGTCAAACTGAATGATTAATATCTTTAAGCAAAATATAAAGAAATTTTTATGAATTTGTAAGAGGAAAAAATATTTCTACCCGATTCAGCTATGTTGTGTACTGAATTATGTTAAACTATTTTTGTCTTACAGCTAAAAAAATGAATGAGAAAGATAAAAAGTATTTTTGTTTGTAATTGTAAGAAAACATATTTTTCGGAAACAGAATAGATTGTGCTTTAAAACTAGGGATACTTATGATGAAGAATATGATGGATTTCATTTAATAAAAAGACATTTTGATTTTAGCTTATAAATTATGTATGAACTATGCTATACAAACCGGAAAAACCGAAAGAAAATATATGACATTCAAAAAATTAATGTTTAATAAATGTGTTAGCATAGAAAGCCAAGATAAGTTAACTAGATTCTTGTAGTTTATAATGAAGCTTTTTATCAGAATGCTTGTCTGTTCCATCTTCTTAAAAAGCCAGTTAAGCAGACAAAGAACTTGACGAATTGAATATCAATTAGCCTAATACGAGTTGTAATGTCTATGGAATAGTTGATAAAGCTTCTTTTAAAACTAGGGTATTTATGATGGAAGAATATGATGGATTTCATTTAATAAAAGGCATTTTTTGGATTTTAGCTTATAAATTATGTATTAACTATGCTATACAAACCGAAAGAAAATATATGACATTCCAAAATTAATGTTTTAATAAATGTGTTAAGCATAGAAAGCCAAGATAAGTTAACTAGATCTTGTAGTTTATAATGAAGCTTTTTATCAGAATGCTTGTCTGTTCCATCTTCTTAAAAGCCCAGTTAAGCAGACAAAGAACTTGACGAATTGAATATCAATTAGCCTAATACAAGTTGTAATGTCTATGGAATAGTTGATAAAGCTTCTTTAAAACTAGGATACTTATGATGAAGAATATGATGGATTTCATTTAATAAAAATACATTTTTGATATTTCTGCTTATGCATATTCTTATTACTACACTACACTATACAAACGGAAAGAAAAGAGAGAAGCATTCCGTTTGTATATGGTAGTTAATGCATAGCCAATAAATGTGTTATGTAAAAAAACCTAGATAACAACCAAATCTTGTAGATTGTAATGAAACATTTTATAACAATGCATGTTTCTATCTTTTAAAAGCCTAGTTATGAGACAAAGAACATGATTGGGCTGACAAACGAATAAATATATATATCTGTTAACCTAACACGAGTTGTAATGTTTATGGAATAGTTAAAATGCTCATTGATAAATTCATATGGGAAGAGAGCAGAACATTTTACTCAACAATTCTTATGAAAATATAGACTTTATTTGATGTCATCCCGAATTTTTCTCGCATCATAATCCTATCATTAAACAAAAATTTGTAAGCCATCATCTTCTGGCCAGTAGAATGTTAAATAAATTTTGATTATTACTGCTATCGAGTTAATCTTGGAGAAAACACGTAAACAAATATATAATGTTAAAAATCGTAAACTTGAAGTGATTCAATGCATTCTTGACATTGTTCATACACTCATGCTGACATAGTTCTCACGGTATCATGATATTCATAGTTCATTGTTGACATAGTTCTTATACTCATGTTGACATAGTTCTCACTGTATCATGCCATTCAGAGTTCATTGTCGACATAGTTCTCACTCATCAAGTTCATTCACACTTCATTGTTGAGATAGTTGTCGCTGCATCATGCCATCATGCCATCCTGTATAGTTCATTGTTGTTGATATAGTTCTCACTGTATCATGTCATCCATAGTTCATTGTTGACATAGATTCTCACTGTATCATGCCATTCATATTTCATTGTTTTCATAGTTCTCACTCATGTATCATGCCATTCATAGTTCATTGTTGTCATGTTGACATAGTTCTCACTGTATCATGCCCTTCATAGTTCATTGTTGTCATAGTTCTCGCTGTATCATGCCATCCATAGTTCATTGTTGACATAGATTCTCACTGTATCATGCCATTCCAGTTAGTTCATTGTTGTCATAGTTGACATAGATTCACTGTATCATGTCACCTATAGTCATAGTAATATCCTCTCCAAGAAATCCTTCATTCGTTGAGTGTAAAGAACTTATTCATCCATAGTTCATTGTTGACATAGATATTATAATAATATTATATGCCAGACAGCTAGCCATTTTTCTCTGTATCAATGAATATGAAATGATCCGTTTTTCTCTTCCAGAAAAAGCATTTCTTTCTCCTTTTAATTTTTCATTTAAAGCAGCATTGAACTTCTCAGAAATTTCTCCAAGATAATATTGAATATATTACAGATTTATTAGATTTTTAGTAACTGACATTGTCAACCTCTCATATCAAATAAATAAAAACAATAGTTTTTAATATTTTTGATCATTTTTTTAAAATTCCAAAACAATTCTTTTGTTTAAAAATGTAACTATCACAACAATTTTTTTTAAATATATGTGATTATATAATTTGTATGATACTTTTAGTAATAAATGTGTTACTCATAGAAAACCAAGATAAGCTAACCAACTCTTGTTAGCTTGTTGAGTTTTTGTTTATTTGTCTGTAATAAAAAATATCTTAATAAAATATATACAATAAATTAAATTTAAAAATGCCATTTTTTTTGACTACAAATATTAAAAACTTTGACGACAGCAAATCCATTCACCTTTTTAAAAGATATATATATTTCAAGGCAGCAAAATACTAAATTTTTAAAAAAACTTTCCGTTGAATTTCAATTTCAGTTACGACGAAGGTTGAAATAATTTCTGTAAACATGAAACCCAAATATATAATTAAACATAGTAAATAGCAAATAACTGCAAAACCTAAAATACCAAAAGCAGTGGCTAGATTCTTAAATTAAAGTCAGTGAAGTGTTATAAAAAGATTAAACGTATATTTAAGAAATCCGGGAAAAAAGTGCATTAAGAAATCAATAAGAAAAAATATAAAAGATAATTAAACACTTAGGTATTTGAAGTAAAAAAAAAAAAAAAAAGATACAGTCGCGCCCCAACTAGCCTCACGAAGGTTTTTATTAAAAAGACTATTACAGCTAGCCTCTAATTGATATGTAATCTTAGTATTCAGACATTGTAATAACGTACTTAATTACGATTACTGAAATAATTAATGTTTTTATTAATTGCATTATTCATATACCTGATGAACAAGTTTTTGAGGAACTTTTTCATTAAAAAAACCTGAATGGGAAAAAGTGAAAGGAAAATTAAAAAAAAAAAAAGTCCCTGTTTTTTATTTTTTTTCCCTTCTTCTTCCTTAGAATTAAAATCAAGAGAAGGATATGATTAGCACTAATGAAAGAATGCATTTAGCATTCAATAACGATTTAGGTGTTAAAAGCTGTAAATGTTAATTACTCAGAAAACGAAAATTCTCTTGAAATGGAAAACGCCATGCATATATTAAGTGTGTCTGATTTGTTCTTTGTTAATAAAAATCTTAATTAATGAGAAAGTGTTAAAAAAAGAAAAAAAATCTGTGGTGATGTCTGAAAAAGAATCGAAGTTATAAAAAAAAAGTTTTTTTTTTTTTTTTTAGTATATTTTATTAGATTCATTTAACATATAAAATCTTAAATACTTAAAATAAAAAAAATTTCAGTTTTTTTTTTAAAAATTACTTTGAAAAAGAAAGTAGTAAAATTTATTTATCTTGCATAATTAAAATTTTAAAAATATAACATGAAAAGAATGAAAAAAAAATACGAATAATAAAAATCATATGAAATGAAATAGTACCGATTCTAAGTATTATGAAAACTTAAACTATTCATAACTATTAAATATATATATTAAAATATATATTATTAAATGATTAAATAACGTATAATATTATTGGCGATTGAATCATAAATGAAGCAGTTTTATTTATGAATACATGTATTTAAATATTTAAATGTAATTTATCGTCTGTTCATATTGTTTTATATTTCAGAAAATGGGCAAAATTAATCTAATTTAATTAATTTTTAATCTTTTCGAATGTGTTTTATTTAAGGAATTATCATTTTGAATATGTTTTTAATAAAACAATATAAAATAAATTTAACTAATTTAATTTTATCATCTGTTAATGCTGTTTTATATTTCAGGAAATGGTCAAACTGAACTTAATTAATTTTTTATCTTTTTGAATATGTTTTTATTAAATAATATAAAATAAATGTAACTAGTTTAGTGGTTATTTATACCAATAAAAGATTTAAATTATCATATATTTCCGAATATAACTCAACCCGTGTATAAACCAAAAATGTTTTTTTTTTTCTTATTTTTCCAGTCGGTGATAGTTTTGATTGTAATATGGTTTTGTACTTAATTTTTAAAATGTTTGCCAAAAATATTCAAAATTTAGCGCAAGTTATTTCACTTTTCGTAAAAATTTCGAAGTGTCAATTCACTTACCAGAATCACTGTAGGCTCACTGTGTTGGGTAGATGAGATAAAAATAAAATAAGTTTAGGTGTTAACTGTTTATATTCTTCATAATGAACCATTATAAAAATAGATTAGTTTTAATTTGAATTGAAATTACGAAAATTTCTGCAATTTGAAGCATGAAATACAAAATTAGGGGATCAATGAACCATTTTTGACACAAATATTTGGAATTGGTTTGTCACTCTACGGTCAATTTTTGCACACTTTAGGCTAATTAGACCTGGACTTACAAATTGGATTCCAAACCACCAACAAACATTCACGTCATGATTCGAACCTGAAACTTGTGGTACCAAATGGCGAACGATTTTAAACAAAATCTTCCAAATTAGTACTTATCATAGACTACCCAATCCATTTTCAAATGATTGGAAAATGTTGTGAAAGAATAATATTAATTATTGAATAATTTAAAATGTTGTCATGAAAGAATAATATATTTCATTCTAAAAACCATAGTTTGCAAAACAGAAGAAAAAGATTTAATATAAAGATGCAATTCTCAAAAATGAATGAATAAAATTAAATCTTTCCGTATGAACAAAATAAAAAATAAAGAAGCATCAGGTATGGAAATTCTAAATAATAAATTAATTCAAAAATGTTCGCCATGAATTCCGATATCAAAACTTTAAGGTTATCTACATTTTAAAATATGCTCACAACAAAATACTATCGAAATTCTAAACTTCAACCGAACTTGTTTAGAAAACTCCATCAAAAGGAAACTCGGTAAGCTATAGAAGACAAAATATGAAAATGCCTTCCTTTATTTATCCGTTACGGCTACGAATAAGATAACTTCGGCCACAAAATCCTTATTATTTTCTCTTCGTCTTGAAGAATAGTTTTTCTGGAAATATATACCTCAGTTCGCCGTAAAAACCGTTCACCATATCACTTTCGGTTGGGGAAAAAAACTTCAACTTCAACTATCTTTCAAAATAAAAATAAAAATATTATTCACTTTGCTGACTCACGCAAGAATTGAGCAATTGATTTCGTTTCCCTCTAGGGGGAATCCCATAAAACTTCGCGGTTTCTGTACTGCGATTTATGTATCTCTCTTTGTTCTGCATATATCTTGTCTTTTATAGAATTGTTTAGAACCATTGTACATACACAGAAGAAAAACGGACATTTATATTTATCAAAGACAAGAAGAGGGAATGAAATATTGATGTTCGATGCCATTTCCAAAGAACTGATAAATGAAAGAAAAGTGAGAAAACTTTTGTGTCGATGTTACAGATTCTATTAAAAAGAAAGAATGTTCCAGGTTTTTATGTGTTTATGGAAATTGCTATGTGATGTATAAATGAATTTTTATTGGCGTCGCAATTTGAGGAAATGCGATTTATCACAAAGAAGATTCGAGTAATAAACTTCTGTGTTACGGTTCATTTAAGTTTCCAGTGTGATGAAAATAAATTTAAATCAAGTTATGGAATTTTTTTATCACACCAAAAGGAAATATTTTGATTTCATTTAAAAGAAATATTTAAAAATAATAATAAACTGAGGAAAATTTAAATTGTTTAATTATACAATATTGTTCAGTTCAGAAGAAATTTAAGTAGTTAGAAATGTAATAATACCGGACCAAAGAAAGAGAGGATATATCAAAAGTATGATAAAAATCTTTTAATTATTACATTTATATCAATAATGATTATTGAGGAACAAATTTATATCAAATAGTTTCTAATTTTTTTATTATATATATTTGCACAACAGGTGCGCAGTAGATCTATCTACCCATGGTGCTCATGGTAACACGTTTCAGTGGCTAAAAGATCTACAACTTGGCATTATGTTAGATTAATGAACTCTGTTTCAGCATGTTTTGTTGTATTCTCTGTTCTTTTTTTTTTTTTTTCGTTTTTTTTTTTTTTTTGCTGTAACTGTTCATAATCTGCCATTGGAAATAAAAAATATTTGCACAACTGTACCAGTTTTTACAGCTTTTTGGAACCATTTCTCTTTTTCATGGTTTTTCTAAAAATATTTCTTTCAATAGAAACTCATCTTATCTATAAATAAAGCAAAATATTTGTTTGTCTTTATTTTGTACAACCAGAAACTGTAACACTTAAAAGTCCAATTTTTCATTGAAACTACAATCTCATATGTGAGGTGTAGCCAAAAATGCGCGACATTATATGAGATGAAAACTTGTTTTTATTAACTATTAGGGCCATCTGGTGACATTATGATTGAAGTTTACATGATAGTGTTCCCTTTTAAATATGTAATAATATATTTTTCTTCAAATATTCCATTCAAATGTTCTTAAAATGTTTATATACATATATGAGTTCCTAGCTTCATACCATTCACAGAAACTAGGAGAAATTTGGTTTAAGGTATTTTGAGGATTGCGCTCAAGAATCATACGAAAAATAACAGTTAAAGTCTAACAGTTACGGTTACAATGACACGATTTCGAAAATTTCAAACTGTAAAACCTACTTTTTTTTATTGAATGCTATCTCCATAGTGAAAAATCACAAATAGCGTTGAAATTGATACTGTTGTTGTTGATACCTGTAGCACGAAAGTAGCCGGCAATCGACAGACTCAGAGGAAAAATAAAAACTACAAATAGTTTGTAGTAAATTCAGAGAGGCAACAGAAAAGGCAAAAACATTTTAACGTGTTTCACAAATTTTCCACGTGACCTCCTTCCCACATGATGATACTTTGCATGTGGAAAATTGTAGATAGCGCTGAAGTATGTAGAATGGAAGGATAATCTGTTGAATTTGATGTCTGATGGCACCTTTTAAGCATATACTTTTATATTTGAAGTATCCCTACAGTGAAATTCTTTGGACACATGCGGATGCAACATGGAGATCCCCCATTTGTGAAGTCTTTTGTGAAACGTTTCTTAAGACAACAGTTGGTGATAGAATTATCTCCCGCCATTTCCCATTTACGAGACAGCCAAGTTCCCCCTAACTCATTCCCATGGATTTCTGGCTGTGGGGATACCTAAAATTGAAGTGTATGCATTTAAACTACAAACTACATTTGATTTGAAATATGCCAACAGACGTCAGATTCAACAGATTTCACTTGACATAGTACACGTGCTTCAATACCATATACCATCTTCAGCTTCAAAGTCTGTGAAGGAGATCACGTGGAATATTTGTGAAACGCATTAAAATGTTATACTTTTCTGTTGCTTCTATGCTTTTATTGGTTGTTTTCACTTTTTTCTTCTTATTCTATCTAGAACCGGTGATGTTGGGGCTACAGGTACCGTTCCAACATTATTTATGGTTTTTCACTATGGAGATCATATTCTAATGAAAAAGTAGACGCTGCCATTTGAAATTTTCAAAATGTTGTTTTTTATATGACTCTTGAGCTCATACCTCAAAATTTTTTAAACCAAAATTTCATTCAGTTTTCTTTTAATAGTATGATATCTAGAACTCATATCGAGAAAGTTTTTTTATAATAATCCCGTAAGTTTAAAATTTATTTTTACATTCTAAATTTTGTTTTTATTTATCAATATGGATTGATTAATTTTTTTTCTATACAATGTTACAAATGCTAAATTTTGATTGTTATGAAACGTTTTGCACTCACAGCCGAGATCTTGTCTTCGTTCCTTTGATATTCGAGGTACCTTGCAGCACGAAATAGGTGGAATTATATTCGCAAATCTGTCAAATTAAGTCCTTTAAAAAATAATAGATATAGTTGGAAGATCGTTAGTGTAGAAAGTTAAGCATCCGGTTTAAAAAGAAGGAAATGGATTAAACGATTATTTCTATATGGGGTACTAGGTATACGTGATACAAACCAGTTTTGAAACAAAAAATATTTAATATTAGTGTCGCATTTTTTCTACAAATTGTTCTTTTCATATTTTGTAATATTAAATTTTATTGATTAAGAATTAAAATTATTTTTGTTGTAATTAAACCCCCTTCCCCGAAAATACCTTTCTCCCCTATTAAGCCTTGAATCCATCCAACATAGCCTCTCAACAATTTTCAATACGATAGGTGGATCAATTGTACTTCTAACTTGAAAAATAATTCTAAAAGCAAGTTATAAATATTTTATTGCAAAAAGAATCACACAAAAGTAACATTTTCTGTAAATATTATGAAACAAATATTTGTGTCAAATATATAATTCAAATAATATCAAATTTTAGTAAAATAAATCACATTTGTATGTAAAATTTATTTAACAGTAAACTATAACGTATTATATCTGCTCTTAAAACAAAACAAAATTGATAAAGTCATTTTTAATATGTTTACCAAGTACAAATAAGAGGAAAATTAATTTTGTATTTAAAAAAATAAAGAATACTTTTAATTTCAAAATAAATTTTTAATGCAAAGTTATCAATATTTTTTACTATAAAAAGAGAAAGAGCACCGAATAGAAATAAAATTTCCTGCATAGGAAAAACAGATGTAGAATAAATTTCTTCTTAAATAAATTCAAAAGTTTTACTAAAATAAATACTACCCCTATGTATAATTTATTTATTTAACACTAATTTGTTTTTAAATTCTTTGAATTCAACAAGAAAAACCAAATATTATACATTGATTTTTCTTTACATCAAGTTTTCCAAGATACTTTATACCACGAATAAGCTGAAATTAGATTTCGCAAATCTTACAAACATAAGGCCGTTTAAAAAATAATGGATGCTTCTAATTTCAAACCAAATTTCTAATGCTAAGTTATAAGTATTTTTTTAATGTAAAAAGTAGAAGCAGAAGCGAATAGAAATAAAATTTCCTTCACGGTCAGGGGAACAGATGTAGATTCATGGTCATTAGCATCATGAGCACGTGGTTACTGCTGAACATTACCTTTTCTTTGAGTTGCTCATTAATATTTATCATTTTGCATAAATAATTGCATTCAGATCTACCAGGCGTTTTTACACAAGTAGGATTAAAAGAATATGCAGCAACTACAAAGATCGTAATAGAAAAGAGCAGCGCTAACAAAAAAACCCAGTTGAATAAATGAAGGGGAATATTTTTTGAATGTTAATCTGCTGCGTTATTAGAGTTTTTCCTTGGCATGGCGAACACCTTTTCTTATTAGCCTATTTTTTCTTTGGTTTCATTAAATTTCCGGAGGGAGATTTTTAAATGCGGCGAATTAAGGGTGGAGGCATTCGATTTTGTAAGCACCATTAACAAAGTGGATAATTTTGAACCTGAGTGTGTTGGGATATTCTTCAATAGAAGAAACTTCTTTAATGAGTAGTTTTTACTAAGAAAATCAAATGATTTAAGGGATTTAAAAATGGGAAATTGAATTTTGGGTGCAAATTGTTTTTTTTTTTTCCGAATTATCCCAAAACTTTATGAAACAGAAACAAAATTTTAAATTTAAAAGAAAGATTAAAAACTGAAATTCTTTCACGAATATATTATTTATCATGTGTGAATATACTCTGCTGGACGTATGGGGAGTACACCAATGTTCAATAACCTAAGAACTTTATGATGCAATTGGTTAGAATACTACAAGAACGGCAGTTCTGCATTTTAGGGTTCCTCTTATTATTTGGCGATTTTTTTCCTTGCGGTTTACGCCAAGTTCCCTCCTAAACAAACAAAACGGTTTCGAGGTTACAAAATATTGCGGCTTTGGCGATTTCATTTGGCATAATCAAAATCCTAAAGTAGAGAATCTCAACAAGAACTATCAAATTCAATAGCGACAAGGAATATAATAAATTTTAATAACTCTAGAATATCAAGAAGCAATTGTTCAAATACTACAAGAAAATACTACCAATTTCAGATAGAAAAGTCTGTTAACAACAACTAAATTAATTTTTATAAAGATAAATTAATCCATAGATACTATTTGAGGATATTGGAACAATAATCTGTTTAGATTTAGAAAACCAGACAATTCAAGATGAACTACTAAGCACTTGACTTGATACTATGGGAAGTTTTATATTTAACAGCACAAATTTTTATGCCAGTTTTAAAACACACATATTTTTTTTTTTTTTAATTTCTAAGGGCAAAAAGAAAATGACAAACCCTTTTCAAGATCAAAACGGCGTAAAACACACACAAGAAAAGAAAACATTAAGAGAAAAAAGTCAGTGTCTCATCAGCAAAGTTCCAGCGCTCCAATATCTTTTCACCTTAGTGTCCACACGCAAGTCCGGGCATCCTGCTATAAGGTGCCTGTCCATGATCTCGTCTTTCCACAGAGCTGGCAATATGGGCTGTCAAAATGGCAAAATGACTGTCAAAAATGACTCGCCAAACAGTGATAGCCCACCGTAAGTCTTCCACATCGTAGCTGGTAAAGGGAAAGTTGGATATCAACCTTTTAGTTTTGGACAGGCCGCCCGCATTGTAAGACACGGCCTACACGAAGTCCCATGAAGATGATCCCTCTTGGAGCGTTGCTGCATGCCGAAAATAACAGATCTTTTAGCCACCTAAGACGTTACAGATCTTTAACATATCTTTTTTGAACAGATCTTTAGCCACCTAAGACGTTACAGATCTTTTAGCCACCTAAGACGTTACAGATCTTTAACATATCTTTTTGAACAGATCTTTTAGCCACCTAAGACGTTACAGATCTTAGCCACCTAAGACGTTACAGATCTTTAACATATCTTTTTTGAACAGATCTTTTAGCCACCTAAGACGTTACAGATCTTTAACACATCTTTTTGAACAGATCTTTTAGCCACCTAAGACGTTACAGATCTTTAACATATCTTTTTGAACAGATCTTTTAGCCACCTAAGACGTTACAGATCTTAACATATCTTTTTGAACAGATCTTTTAGCCACCTAAGACGTTACAGATCTTTAACATATCTTTTGAACAGATCTTTTAGCCACCTAAGACGTTACAGATCTTTAACATATCTTTTTGAACAGATCTTTTAGCCAGCCACCTAAGACGTTACAGATCTTTAACATATCTTTTTTGAACAGATCTTTTAGCCACCTAAGACGTTAGATCTTTAACATATCTTTTTTGAACAGATCTTTTAGCCACCTAAGACGTTACAGATCTTTAACACATCTTTTGAACAGATCTTTTAGCCACCTAAGACGTTACAGATCTTTAACACATCTTTTGAACAGATCTTTTAGCCACCTAAGACGTTACAGATCTTTAACATATCTTTTTGAACAGATCTTTTAGCCACCTAAGACGTTACAGATCTTTAACACATCTTTTTGAACAGATCTTTTAGCCACCCAAGACGTTACAGATCTTTAACATATCTTTTTGAACAGATCTTTTAGCCACCTAAAAGACGTTACAGATCTTTAACATATCTTTTTGAACAGATCTTTTAGCCACCTAAGAGTTACAGATCTTTAACATATCTTTTTTGAACAGATCTTTTAGCCACCTAAGACGTTACAGATCTTTAAATATCTTTTTGAACAGATCTTTTAGCCACCTAAGACGTTACAGATCTTTAACATATCTTTTTGAACAGATCTTTTAGCCACCTAAGACGTTACAGATCTTTAACATATCTTTTTTGAACAGATCTTTTAGCCACCTAAGACGTTACAGATCTTTAACATATCTTTTTGAACAGATCTTTTAGCCACCTAAGACGTTACAGATCTTTAACATCTTTTTGAACAGATCTTTTAGCCACCTAAGACGTTACAGATCTTTAACACATCTTTTTTGAACAGATCTTTTAGCCACCTAAGACGTTACTGGCAGATCTTTAACATATCTTTTGAACAGATATTTAGCCACCTAAAAGACGTTACAGATCTTTAACATTCCTTTTTGAACAGATCTTTTAGCCACCTAAGGGTGCACCACGAGTGGTAGATCTACTGTTGTACCCCAAACACATAAATAAAAATCAGGTATCAATCAATCTAAATCAAGAAAATCAATTTTATTTTAAATAAAAATTTTGAAACGAAATTAACTAATGCTGTATGAGGAAATTAATCTGCTTAAAAAATAACTTCCACAGGAACACCATCATGTTCACATACGATAAAAATTGCTTATAATAATTTTAACAATAAAATTATCCCAACAATCCCGATATTAAGTATCGATACGATTTAATGTGCCATTTATCGATTTTTAGTGCATAATTTATCGATATTTCAGTTAGTCAGACACAATATAAAAAAAAATTGATTGATTTAAGGAAACGTTATACAAATATTTTTCATCTATTTCTTAAACTTAATCCATTTATCTGTTTACTATGTAGAAATTTACCTTTTATCTCAAATATGACATCTACTTGTTGATTTTGATTGAGGTAATGATTATATGACTGACAGAATGCCTTACTTAATCTTCTTACAAAAACACATTCGAATGTCAAATTGAAAATGGATTAATCTTTCACAAAAATAGAATACATTTTATCATTCACGTTTATTTTATGACATATGCATTTTTTTTCTTCATTGCAAGGTTTGAGTTTTGATACATAAAGGCTTCAGTGATATTATGTATATGAAAAATTATTTTATTTAAAAACTAAATTAAAAAATCTTAATAATTAAAAAAAAAAAAAAGATAAATTAATTTGTAGACATATACATGTTTTCGTAATGAAAATAAAATCAAAATTGGCATCTAGTATGAAAGCGTATAAGGCCATTGAATTTTAATTTCTTTTCATTTTAAATCTTTCCCCTCGCCTTTCATTAAGCTCTTATATTTGACAAAAAATCACTATATTGTTAAAAATTTTTGATAAAATAAATTCCATAAGGAATTTCAATATTTATGAAAAGAACTTAACTATAAAATATTAACACGTCTTAAGTCATTCATCAAATAAATACAATGAATTTTTAGTATATAGAAAATATATTTCTTTTCTTTTCTTATTGAAATATTATGTAATTGGGGAAAGTTTGAAATGTATATAGAATAAATTAAGATCTTCATATAAAAGGGCAAGTTATGTATATTAATAATTTTAATTAGTCTAGACCAGAGTTTGCCAACTTTTTACAATAAGATTTTCTTGGCTTTTGTTGGATCTTTCTATTTTATTATTATGGTTAAAAAAAAAAAAGCCAAAAAAGACACTTTTATTTGAGATTTCAAATTCTTTATTTTATATTGAGTTAATTTTAAAGGGTTTTGTAACTGACATTCTTTTTTGTTTTGTCATCATATATCAAACATAATGGATAAAAAAATACATAAAATAAAAAACATTAATTTAGATAACAACTCAATAAAAATTAAAATTAAGATTTTAATAAGCTTGCATAGAATTTATTAGCGTTATCTTCTATTGTTCTCTATAGACCTCCTGATCTCGATTTGACCTTCTTACAATATTATATCTCAATCGATAACGGCTATTTTAGAGGTAATTGATCGACATTTATATTAACAATTAATTATTGATAATATAATAATAATTGCAAAATAGGTGTAGATACTTCTTTAAACCACTAAAGTTTATTTTTACAATTTATAGTTCATAATTCCACAAAATAATTCTTTTTGAAATTTTATTGCTTTATTTATTAATTTTTTTTTTTTTGCCTTGATTTATAACAAAAATTTTACAAATATTTTGCCATATGATTTCATTAATCACAAAACTTTCTCAAAAATATAAATAAATAAAAAAAAAAAAAAAAAAATAAAAAAACCTATTGATTTTATAAATTATAAAAATTTATATTATTCACTATATACAATAATAATTTCTTAAAAAAGAAAATTAACGAAAATCGGCTTAATCTGTAGGGCAATTATATTAAAATTTTAATAATAATGAAGAATTAATTTGGGAAATACTAATTAGCGGATTTTATATCTTAATTAATATATTTAAGCATTTCTTCTTACTTTAAAATTAACTGTTTCTGTTGAACAAAGAGCATCCCTAAATTAATTGACAATAATAGAAAACACTATTATTTAAAATAAAATAATACTTTTTTTAATAGTATTTAATTAATAAGAGTATTAATAATTTATTTACAGCTTTGGTCCTAAAATACCAAAAGTTATTTATAGCACATAATATTATTAATTGGATCATATGATTTGTTTCCAGTTTAGCATAGATAAATATCAGCTTAGATTAGAATATTAGTTTTATTTTTCAATTCCTTCTATTAGCTCACGTTCTCCCTATATATATCTTGTTCACATTTTCAATCGTTAATAAAATATTTTTTATTTCTCCACTCAAGTTCAAATACATTTTTTGAACTTGTAGTGGATGACATTTGATGTTAATACAGTTTTTCAAATATTAATTCAGTAATGAAATTTAATTAATTAATTTTAGTTTTTTTTACATTTAAGTTGTATGTATCTACCAATAGATGGCGCCAGATAAACTTAAAAAAATGAATGAAAATTATTTATAAATGACTTTCTGCAATATAATGAAAAAAAGTAGGAATTGACTTAAAAAATTTTTTTTTTTTTATATTACTTGTTTTATATCAGTATTAGGATTAATAGCCAAATAAAGTAAAGGCCCTTTCTTCGTTCTTCTCTCATGTAATACTTTTCTATAACTTTATTCAATAAATACTTCAAGTGAATGCATTTTTTATTAACTTTAACCTATTATTACATCTTGTAACATGTCAGTTTAAATCACAGAGAGAAATTTCACCTAGTAATCACCAATAAATATACTAGATTCGAAATAAAACTGCAAAATTTGCTCTACACTATGCATTTAAAAATCTGAATGAAAGGGCAAACATATGAGCATTATAAATAATGAATAACTTTGAATGTACATATACATATTATTTAAAATAATCTTACATAATTTTCGTTGGTAGATAATGAAGAGGATTGCTTAACTCTTAGAGAAATTAGAAATTAGTAAAATGTTTGGCAAATTTTAATTCGAAGGGATTCGTCCGTCTTGTATCACCATGATAAGAATAATGCCTTTTAATTAATTTAAATACTTGTATAAATGAAAACAACTTTTGAAATGCTTCTCTATTTTTCTTTGTACACCAGTGGACTTTGTGTTACATAATATACGCCATCAACATTCCACCAAAAATATGAAAAATGTTATATTCAAAGGGGGCATTTGATAGTAATCTCATCTGAAATAAAAAAATTTTTATAATTCTAATTGTTTATGATAATATGAAGCATCTTTAGTATGTCATATTAGTATGCTAAATGGCAAGGGTGGCAGAAGAACTACCTCCTCGTGGTGCACCTGGTAACACTTTTAGTGGCTAAAAGATGCAACTTGGCATTATTGTTAGATTAATGTCTGTTTCAGCATGTTTTGTTGTATTATTGTGTTGTTTTTGTATGTTATATGACTGTTCATAATCTGCCATTGAAATAAAAAATATATGACAATTAAACAATGCCATATTTGTTTAGTTACCATATTTGGTATTTCAATGACTGAAAGGGTTCTTGGATACTTAAAAATTATATTGTATTCCAAAATAAAAATTCTCGTAGAATTATTGAAATTATATTGAATTCGAGAATAAAAATTATCATAGAATTATTAAATGATATTGTATTCGAGAATAAAAATACTCAGAATTATTGAAATTGAATTGTATTCGAGAAATCTAAAAAAAAAAAAATAATAATAAATAAACTATTAATTTTTTGTTTGTTTCTTATTTTTATTGAATATTTCAGTTATTATTATTATTGCAACATACAAATATAAGCCACAAGAAATCCATCATGTTTTCATTAATATTAATTCATTCATTTTCTTACACATTAGATATTAAGTTTTATTTAGATCCTTAAAATTATTTTAAATTGGAATTTTTATTAAAAATTGTTAAATAGATGTTTGTTAAAGTCTGATTGTTACAGTTGTTAATTCTACTATAGTGAAATCTAATTATCTAATTCTGTACTTCTAATTCTAAATTCTGTATAAAAATATGTACTTTAAACATTAAATCAATATAATCTGTGTAATTATGTATTTTAAATATAAAATCAATAAAAATTCTTACTGAATGAATTTTCTTAATTATCAAATGAAAAACAAAAAATTATGAGTAAGTTCTGTTGCTGAAGGTATGTCTAGTAGGATATCATTACACAGCTATGCTAGTGTAGTTATTTATATCAAAATTTAAATTAAATGCAATCCAGGTGAAGAAGTAATATTCAAAGTGTCAAATAAAGAATGTAATATTTTATGCTAGTGCGAGTACTTAAGTATAATTTCGCCTATTTCAAGTATTATTTTGGGAAGTTGCCATATTTTCACAGTAGATGGCAGCATCAACAATTTGATATAAATTCCTGAAATCATCAATAAGTCATTGAATTATTGATAGATGGCAGCACGATTCACATTGATATTGCCAAAAGAAAAGAAAACAAAAACATTTTATTAAATTATTTTCCATGCTAAGAAGTTATTAAGCCATCAATATAAAAAAAAAACAAACGAGCTGCAACTAGAATAGATAGATTAATATTGATTAAATTATTATAGGTATTAAAGATGGCAGATCGATAGATTTAAAGCAAATTAAATGTAATAAATTTATTTTTAAAAATTATGAAATAAAATTTTAAAAGTATTGACTTATCTTTATATAGTCTCCATTTCTTTCATAGAACATTTTATAGAGAGTTGCATTTTTTTTTTTAAATAATGTAAATCTTATAAATAAGTACAATCGCAAAATTCTAGAAAATGCAAAAACTGCTGAAATTCTTTCATAAAAGTTTAAAAGATTCTCATAAAGAATATATAAAAAAATCATAAATATTCAAAGAATGAAACTATAAAGTTAAGTAAAAATATAAATATATAATTTAAATAGAAATAAATATTTAAAAGATTTTTTTTTTTCCTCCAAAGTGGTCGACAATTTTTTTTCTTATTAATAGTGTGATAAAATAATGATTGGTATAAAAAAAAATTAGTATTTGAAAAAAAAAAAAGAAATATATGATTTACAGACTAAGGAAATTAAGAAATGAAATATCTGTGATTAAATATAATTCTGCATTTATGTGAAATAAATTTCTTTCGAATTTTTTTTTCTTTAAAGATTTCTTTCGAGAAATTTAACACACAATATTTCATTAAAACATTATTCAGATATAATAAAAAATTAAAAAATATTTAGGAATTTACACTCATTTTATAAAAGTAAAATGATGAATTTTCAAATTTTCATTTCATTGAAATAAAAGAAACAGAGATTCGATCGACATTAGATAATTTGTGCATCTTACTCCATTCCTTAGATAGAAATGACATAATTATTTTTTTTTTTTTTTTCCTATAATTTTTTGTGTATATTTTCAATACTAGATTATTTCAGTGAAACCTTTTATTAAAAAAACTATGAAAGAGGTGTTGATATGTCAAAACTTTATTTTATTATAAAAATTCACTAAAATTAAAAATTATTAAAAAAAAATAATTTAAAAAAAATTATTTATCAAAAAAATTAATTAATTAAAAATTATTTAAATTAATCATCATTAAATATTTAAAATTTTGTTTATTAAAAATAATAATTAAAAATTAATAAATTTATTAATTATAATTAAAATTATTATTAAATTAAAAAATTAATTATTAATATTAATAAAATATTGTTAAAATTAATTAATTTATTTATTAAAAAATAAATATTATTAAAAATATTTATTAGAAAATAAAATTATTATTTATTAATTATAAAATATTATTATTTGTTAAAAAATAAATTTTAATATTATCTCATAAAAAAAATTTCATAAAAATATAATACTTTTTTATTTATTAAAAAATATTAAAATTATTAAAAACTAATTATTTTTAAAAATTTATTTATTAAAACAATATTTCATTAAAAATTAAATTTATTGAAAAAAGATTAATTATTAAAAATTAATTATTTAAAAATATTAAACATTATTAAAAATTTATTATATTATTATAAAAAATTTACTTTAGAAATATGTGTAATACTCGAATACTGCACAGTATTGCAGGAGAAAACCGGATTTGAAAACGCTGATGGTGTGCATGTAGTCAGTCTTATTAAAGAGTATTGTGACAGTGAATGACAGAATTTCTAAGACACAGCCAGTCTTCTTAGAGGAAATATTTCAGTGTTTTTATTTCTTATGACTCGCAAATGTGGAGCACTTACTTATAAAAGTCTTCGAAAAGGCATCACCTTCTACCAGTAGGTGAATAGCTAATGGATTACATAAATTTGAAGAAAGGACAAAAGCTTTTTACAATAAGATTACATAAGAAGTGAAAATAAGAAATTAATAAGAAATTGGTGTAACTTTCATATTTATTGCATTATCACTTTTATCTACGACATAATATGACCTTCAGAAATCTTTTAAAGGGTGACATAATTGATGTTCAATCACATTATGCGTTAAAACAGACGATGCCGTTATGCAAGATATATGACCTTCAATTACATGACGTAATTATTTCCTTGAAACTATCCTCGAACGGCAGCGGAAACAGTTATTGGTCATTACAATAAAAAATTATTCATTTTATAAAACATATTTCATAATATATAATATTTAATTTATCAAAATTTTAATTTTGTTTAAATATAATTTTAAAAAGTAATATATATTTTATAGTATAATACATATTTTTTAATAATATATATATTATTTAATTTTTTAATTCTTACTATAATTATCACTATAACTATCATATAATGCTTATAAAAGGTGTAATAACTATACGTTTTGTGGTAATATAATATTTAGTTAAAAATTTTATAATGAAATTCCCTTCAATTTAAAGTAAAAGTTCGCCAAACAACGTGGAAAATAACTGAATATATTTAAAATATTTACACTCAAGAGCCAAAACTGGTTATAATCCATGTCAATAACGAGTTGAAGCTGTGTTTGGCGTGCAACAAGGCGGCCAACTCGCCTTGGCATGGATTAATACCACCACTTAATACCAGTTAAATTTTTACTTCCACCTGATCACGTGCCTTCCAATTTATCCAGGCGAGTTCATTCAACAATGCGGAAAATAATGTTTTTTCTTAGTGTATATCAACAAAAAATATCTAAAACAACTAAATATCTGTATCTACTAATCTGCAAATTATTGTTATATTCATTTGATTGATGAGATTTTACAATCAAATGAAAATACAATCTATTCTCTTGTACTATGATTGAATAAAAAGTGAAGAGAATTTAATTTAAATGACTTTACACAAACACGATCTACTCTTCCTTCAACCATGATAAAAATTATGTATTTGCTGACTAGCATTTTTCCAATATTTTTATTAATTCTTTGAGATAAAAAATTTGTCTTCATTTCAGCGAAGAAAAATTTTTAAAGAAAGGTGCTTTAAAAATAGGCAGTGCGGCTTCTATTTCAATTTTTTTATTTATAATATTTAGCATTATAATTAGAACTAATGGCGGTTTTTGACATATATATTCATAATATATAAAATATTTTTTTCTTTCTAATGCAGCTGGTAAAATTTAGACAGCTTGGTCTTGATGCCTTAAGGCAAGCGCTCTGCCGAACGTACCATAGGTTTTGGTTCGAATACAGGGGGATGGGGGTTGTAAGTGGAAGAAGCCACGGAGTAACAATGCCGTAGGTCCCAACGCTCTACGATCCTATTAGACCGGGACGGGGTATTTTACTCCGAGTCCGAACCACTACAAAGTTACATGGCACCGCCGGGTCGAATGAAAGTGGTAACGAGCGCCAGCATTTTGCCCTAAGGCCATCGGCCATTCAGTGTTTGCCAGCTAAAAATTAAAATATAAAAAATAATTTTCTAGTATTATGAAATTATAATAAAAAAAGACGGTCAACTCGTGGCTAGTGGCAAATGCACAGCTGGTGAGAATTACAGAATTATAGTTTCCCGGGTTTTCTCCCATACGATACGTAAATGGGGGTAGTTCCCTAAATGTCCTCTCTGAAAGCACTGTCCTCCTCTTTAGTGACACGAAACCAAGTCAGACTTCTACCTATGTGTGATCGAACACAACAGACATAAAAAAAAGATACATAGGTGATATTTTTAGATTTAGTCATACAGTTTTTTTTTTTTTATTATACATGCTTTTTATGTAATAATTGAAAATGTAAATTTAGTATGTGAAATATATTTTCCCAATAATCTTATCTGAATTAGTCTTCTTTTTTATTTCTTTATTTGTAGAGCATTGTTATTTAAATTTATCTGTGAGTGTTTAATGTCAAATTATTTGTGTTATTTAAGAAAAAAATCCAAGGTCTTTCGTGAAATATTTTTTTCCTTAAATTCTACTGAGTAGATTTAAGTTTCATTATCAAACTTATTGTTTAAAGCTTCAAGAGAGAGAAAAAAACATTAAAATATTCTGTACGAGTTTTGAGACTATCACTTTAAAGTCTCTTGTGCTACTTAGAGCACCAACAATCAGAAACAAATAATTTAAATCTAGTTCATTCCAGTTTACTGCAGAAACAACACCAACTTACAAAAATACGGAGATATAAAATTAGATTTTTATCATTAGATCTCCAAAATAAAAAGATACATTTGAATAGGCAGCACACGCGACACAATTCAAACCTAGACAGTAACAAGTGTTTGTGAATTGTCAAACCTGATAATTCCGGCTTATCGTTGATAATGCTTTTTGTTTTTTATTTAATCGCACTGATTTTATTGGAATTGTTTGCTATTGCAAATGAAGTATTCAATAATGAAAAGAAAATAAACTTCAGAAGTGTGCTTTTGAAACGTGCACAAAAAAAGAAAAAAAATGATTATCGTGATTTAAATATCTTGGTTTATTTATTTCCGATAAGTGTTATGCAGTGGGTATATTTTCGATAATTGTTTTTTTATGAACAAACAAATCTCAGCATTCTGCAGTGGTTATATTTTCGATAATTTTTTTTTATGAACAAACAAGTCTCAGCGTTAGTGGTTTATTTTCGATAATTGTTTCTTTTATGAAAAAACAAATCTCAGCATTCTGCAGTGGATTTATTTTCGATAATTGTTTATTTTTTATGAACAAACAAATCTCAGTATTATGCAGTGGATTTATTTTCGATAATTGTTTCTTTTACGAGTAAACAAATCTCAGCAGTATGCAGTGGATTTATTTTCGATAATTGTTTTTTTATGAAAACAAATCTCAACATTATGTAGTGGATTTATTTTCGATAATTGTTTCTTTTATGAAAAACAAATCTCAGCATTATGCAGTGGATTTATTTTCGATAATTGTTTCTTTTATGAACAAAAAAAATCTCAGCAACGCGGTAGATTTATTTTGATAATTGTTTCTTTATAGAAAAAAAACAAATCTCAGCATTATGCAGTGGATTTATCTCGCAAACACACTACTGAAATATCCATACGTGATTTTTTTTTTTTTTTTGTTAAGCTTAGATTTATCAAAATGTATCTGAATAGAAATAAAATATTAAATTATTTTTAGAAAAATGCAATGGATATAGGTTTATATATTTAAATTGATATTTATAACAAAAATAAAATATTCCTATTAAAATTCTAGTTATTTTAAATTTAAAATAAAATTCATTGAAGTTAAAGCTTATATCTTCATTTTTAATGTTTTTTTAAAATTGGGATGATTGTATTTTACGTGGATCTTGAAATTAAAAACAAATGACCTATTTTACAAATTTTTAATAATAATTATATTCTTTTATTACCGTTCGCTGGCGTTAGTTATTCACCTTTCGGCATATTTGTTACCAGATTCAGCATTATGTATGATGTAGAGTAGACAGTTATATATTACAATTACATCGCGTGTATAAGCGTGTACGTTAACGTAAAGTAGCGTTAATTAACATTATTGATTTAACGTTTTGATTATTCATTTACGTTTACCATTAATGTTTTGACCAAATACACGTCATTTAATATGAGATTGGTATTCGTTCATTTAATCCGCCATTGATATGTGTTGCAATAAAATATTTTTAGGAAAACTAAGCAAAACAAGTAATATATATAAAAAAAAATTTAAGTCAATTCTTACTTTTTTTTTTTTCACTATATTGCAGAAAGTCCTTTATAAATAATTTTCATTCATGTTTTTAAGTTAGAAAAAAATTATCTCTCTCTCTCACATACGCACTTTTCATCTCTATTTACATGTTTCATTTTCCATTTCGTTCCCTCCTTGACTCAGACTAGAACCCAAAAAAAAAAAAAATTTTTTTCCAGCGATCTATACGCTTCGCCACTGATGGTATTTATTCCTAAATTTATATCCTGCTAAATATCTTATATAAGAGAAATTTTTTCTCCCATATAAAACAAAACATTAATTAAATTTGAATTAATGAGTTAATATTTGAAAAAAATAATAAATTTAATTAATGAATAAATGTTTGAAAAAAATAATATTTAATTAATGAGTCAATATTATTATTATTAATATTTGAATAATGAATTAATATTTAAAAATTAATTTTGTATTAACATCAAGTGTCATCCACTACAAGTTTAAAAAAATGTATTTGAACTTGAGTGAATGAATAAAAAAGTATTTTATAAACGATTGAAAATTTGAACAAGATATATAAATATATATAGAGAGTGTAAACTAATAGTAAAAATTAAAAAAAAAAAGATATATATATTATTTATGTATAGTATTGATTGCAATATTATACAAAGACATTTTTTTTCTTTCTAATGCAGCTGGCAAACACTTAGACAGCTTGGTCTTGGGTGCCTTAAGGCAGCGCTGCACAGACGTTACTCACTTTGCATTACCCAGGGGGCGAGTGTAACTTGAAGATAAGCCACGGACGCGGAGTAACAATGCCCTGCAACGCTCTATGATCCTATTAGACCGGGACCTACTGTTTAAAGTAGATTCCGAACCACTACAAACGTCCATGGCACCGCCGGGACTCGAACCCGAAACCTGTGGTACCGAGCGCCAGAGTACTAGCCACTCCGGCCATTCAGGCCATTTATATAAAGACATAAATATATATTTTAAACATAAGATAAAAAAAACTAATATTATGGCTAATTTCTTTATTTTACTAGAAAGAGTTCATTGTAAAAGATGGCTTATACATATAAATAAAATTATTCTTCTATACTTTGCCTAATGATCGTACAATGCGCAATAGATCCATTAAACTGAATACATTGACTTTCTGAAAATATTTGCATTCAACATAAATAACGTTTTGACATGCGCATAATCTATTTTGACATAATCTTGATAGCTGAAGTGCTGAGTGCAAATTTATCTAATAAGCATTATCTATCGTGAAGATGACAAAAGGGATTTAATCATCAATATCAAGGTTATGCGGTGACAATTATATCCCCTGTTTACATACCTATAAGAAGTGTTTTGATACAAATTCTTTAGCATCTTCCCTACCGTTAAAGATAATAGATTTGATAATAATATTTAAAACGCACTTTTTATTATTAATAGATTTGACAATTAAATATTTATAAATGTTTACTGAAAAGCAAACGGAATAAAAAAAAAAAATGTTGAAACTTAGCCTTATGTAATTAATTCACCTGCATGAGACTTAATATTCCTTAAAATTAAAAATCCAAACGTTATAGAATTGATAATAAAATTAATTTATAAAGCAGTTATAAAAAAGCAGGTAAAAAAGAAGGATCCTAATAGATTAAAAAAAAAAAAAAAAAAAAAAAAGAAAAGAAAATCAAATTTTTTAATTTTTTTTTTTTTTTTTTTAGTCTGAAAGTTTTACAGCAGAATATTATTTCTATGTCCCAAATTTATTCATCATTAAAAGTGGTTTTTCACAAAGAAGAATTATCCCACTTTTGCATGTCATATACCACATGGAACCTTCCTATTAGACACTCCGACATATCGACGCAACATATACTGAGATTACATGTGCTTCAAAACAATGACTATAAGTGGCAGGCGAGAATCTAATTTTGTAACTATGTTTCCTCCTACGCACTGGCAGGAGCGCCCTCTGCGGTGTTCAAGAAAGAAATGGTCTCTTGGCTTACACTCTCACTGGAAGTGGAAGTATATTTCGTGCATCCTGCGCATAGCCGAGTTTCGGATTAGAAATGGAGTCTTTCCACGAATCTATACTTATCTATCATCTAATTCTGAATTATTTAATATGAATCATTTATCTAAACAATAAGATGAAAATGAACGTTGCAATATATTAAAAATAAAGATTTTTTGCGTGATATTAGTAATGAATTAATAATTGATAATAATTTAGTATTTATTTCAATTTTTATAGAAACCAATTGCATAAATAATTAGTTAAATGATTTCTATTGATTGATTTTTTTAATATTCTTGTAGGAATTCACAAATATGTATTACTCCAATATACATTTGCATGCATTACATATACATGTATTGCACCAATATACAATATATACTCTTTATACATTCGCTAGAGAACAAATACAGTTACTTTGTTAACGAAATTTTAAAATTGAATTTGTACACATATTTTACACATGGCATAAATTAATGATATCTTCAAACAAACATTCATCAATGTCCTATGTTTTCATAATATAATACTGTCCAATAATCCAACGCCAAGGTTGGGGTGATCCTCATACGACATTTTAAAGGAGAATTAATATATTATAAGGTGGTAAGCAGAAATAGACACGGAGGATCCCATATGGTTGGCATGTCACACTCTGTGCATCCTAGGTTCAATGTTTCACCTGGTGCAAATAGTGTAAATATTTTACCCTTGTACGAACTTTTAAATCAAGATGGTTCGGTCTTTTAATACTTTGGGCCACATTGAAGAAATAAATTACATCCGGCCTTATTTTAAAAAACAAAGTTCATACTAGGTAAATAAAACTCAAAAATTTATCAACAATTGTTAAGTAAGTACTAATCCCAGTGACGAATTTAGGCTTAGGCCCGGGCCTAAGGCGGCAAATGTTTAGGGGCGCCAAAATTTCTAAATTGTATGTTTAATTGTTATACCAACAAAAAATATGTATTTAATTCATGCCTAAATTCAATATGAATCCATTATTACTATTCGCATTATTATTATTATTATTATATATAAGAGCATCAAATTAACTTGGGCCTAGGGCGCCATCAAACCTAAATCCGCCACTGACTAATCCTATCAGAGTTATACCACAAACAGCCCACTGAGGACAATGCCTTTTAGGGGCAATTTAAGTCAATTATAGCAGAAAACACAAAAATGCCTTCCAGTTTCCTCGTTTCTGAAAGCAATGACTGCAACAATGCCACTAGCGGATTCGAACCTCAGCTTTCCTGCACTGTAGCTGTGAACGTTGAAACTGGACCACGATTCGGGCGGAAAAGCTTACTGCTACAAATGTGTTTCATATTTTGAGAAAAAGCGCAAGTCAAATCAAGGAACAGCTTTGATGAAATGAAATATTAACCAACTTTTAAAGTATTTGTTAAACTGCGCAATAGATGAGAAAAAATGAGGTTGTAAAATCTAGTTTGCAAATATTTTTTTTTTCGTTTTAATTAAATAAGTCTTTAAATTTGTTATATAAAATGTTTCCTGAGTAAAAAATAATGATAGAGAACAATATTAACGTATTTGTATTTTCCTTTAATTAAATGAAAACATTATTTTTATTGACTACCTAATTTTTTTTAGCCGAAAATTAGCAACTGAAATAATTTTATAAGTTCAATTTCTATTAAGATAGATTTTTAATAAAAATAAATTACAACAATGAGCTAAATGTTGATATTATTTTTTCGTTTAAATTTTAGATATGATAAAAATATTTCTTGTTTTACATATTCAGTTCTTAAAAAATTATATTTATTAGAAACCAGAATAATAATAAATATGTTTAAAATATTATTAATAAATAATATTTCAAGAAACAACATTCCTGAATATAGACCATTTATTGAAATCTAAGTGTAATATTTATAAATTAAAAATGCGAGTATATTCAACGTATTTAAAAAATTTTCACTTTTAAATTATTTAAAAAATGAAAACTTAATAGAATGTTATTGTTCGTTGTTATAGTTCAAATTTCATTTTCTGCTATTTAAGTGTGGATATTAATTTTTAGTAAAGGTTCTTACTTTTAATTATTAACCATGATCATCTAAAAATTGATTTTAATTTAGAATATCTTGTAATTTTCTTAACAAAAAAATTAATGCATTCATTATTTTGCTGTTATGTCTAATCCTCAGTGACCGGCAGCGCGGACGCCACCAAATAAGTCTACTCATATATGGAGGGAAAAAGGGCTTGGTTTGGTTTGTCGCTCTACGGTCATCTTGTGCACACGAGGGCTAAACAGACCGGGACCGACAGTTTAAAGTGGATTCCGAACCACTGACAAATATCCATGCCACCACCAAGATTCGAACCTCGAGCGCCAAAGGCCAGAGCGCTAGCCAATTGGCCGTCAGGCCGCTAAGGAAAAGGGACAGCTTCTGTTGTGTGGAATACCCGTCGGTAGAAGTCTGACTTGGCTCCGAGTCGCTGAAGAAGGACGCCAGTGCCTTCCGGAAGAATTATGCCTCATTTGCGTATCGTATGTGAGAAAATCCAGAAAACTTTTTCTTTTTATTATCATTATTAATTTTTCACCCTCGCCTTTTCTAACTGATATAGCCACATAGCTCTGAATACAGGGGGATCTCTCATCCCCTGCATTAAGTATTATTATCCCCTGCCTGGGGTAAAGTAAAGTGAAGTATATATATTATATATATATATATATATATATATATATTATAACGTAAGGTAGCTGGAACTGAGGCGTGAAACTTTTTAATAAATATTATTTAAACTACTTAATGAAAAATAACTTCAATTCTTTTATATATGGAATTATATTTTACTTTTTATATAAGCAATATTAATTTAACATTGCTTGGTATTGAAGATTTTATAATTATAATTGAAGATGCATTATATGATTTCTATAAATTTTTTATTTATACTTTTTAATATGCAAAGGATTCTATATTCAATATGTTGTTGTTGTTCTAATTCAGCTAGCAACACAGACAGCTAATCTTTATCTTAATCCCAGGCTGCACGTGCAGCTTGAAGATATGCTAGGGACGCGAGTAACATTACCCCCCTTATTCAATATAAAATATCAAATAATGACTTTCACAAAATTTAAAATGTGCTACGAAATTTGACTTGCATGTGCGAACCTCGTCATTTAAAGACATTTACGTCTTTATTTCATTAACATTGATAATTGTAATAAGTAGAGAAGTATAATTTCTTACTTTAAAAAAGTCTGCTTGTAATGAAGGATTAACCAAATATTTGAATTCAAAACCATAGAAATTCATAAATATATAAAATAAATATTTAAAATAAATTTCATATCGATGAGAATGATTAACCAAAGCAAATTAAATGCTATCCATTTGTTTTCTTTAAAGCATCAGAAAATAAATTGCATCACATAGTAAATTGTTGTGTTGTCAGTATCTTAAGGGAAATTCCGAAAATTCAAAGAGGGAAAAAACAAAAACAGATAACCTTAAAAACGGGTATAAGAAGTAATCCAAAAACAATGACCTGATAGACGTCTCGAATAGACACATGGAATTCTCAGCTTTTGAATGATAAACATGTTTGTTGTCATAGTGATAAAAACATTTTAAATTTTCTTTACTTTATGTTCAAATATTTGATGATTTAATAATAGGCTTCTTAACATCACAGCAAAACTAATAAATAGAAGCTTACCAGGTGACATTGTTTGATTTAGATAGATAAAATTTTTAATATCTAAGTTTTTCTTTTTTTTTTACAGAGTTTTTTAAAAATGTAACTTGATATCAAATAAAAAAAACACATTCATATCAAAACGAATAATAACGGTGCAAATAGTGTAAATATTTTACCCTTGTACGAACTTTTAAATCAAGATGGTTCGGTCTTTTAATACTTTGGGCCACATTGAAGAAATAAATTACATCCGGCCTTATTTTAAAAACAAAGTTCATACTAGGTAAATAAAACTCAAAAATTTATCAACAATTGTTAAGTAAGTACTAATCCCAGTGACGAATTTAGGCTTAGGCCCGGGCCTAAGGCGGCAAATGTTTAGGGGCGCCAAAATTTCTAAATTGTATGTTTAATTGTTATACCAACAAAAATATGTATTTAATTCATGCCTAAATTCAATATGAATCCATTATTACTATTCGCATTATTATTATTATTATTATATATAAGAGCATCAAATTAACTTGGGCCTAGGGCGCCATCAAACCTAAATCCGCCACTGACTAATCCTATCAGAGTTATACCACAAACAGCCCACTGAGGACAATGCCTTTTAGGGGCAATTTAAGTCAATTATAGCAGAAAACACAAAAATGCCTTCCAGTTTCCTCGTTTCTGAAAGCAATGACTGCAACAATGCCACTAGCGGATTCGAACCTCAGCTTTCCTGCACTGTAGCTGTGAACGTTGAAACTGGACCACGATTCGGGCGGAAAAGCTTACTGCTACAAATGTGTTTCATATTTTGAGAAAAAGCGCAAGTCAAATCAAGGAACAGCTTTGATGAAATGAAATATTAACCAACTTTTAAAGTATTTGTTAAACTGCGCAATAGATGAGAAAAAATGAGGTTGTAAAATCTAGTTTGCAAATATTTTTTTTTTTCGTTTTAATTAAATAAGTCTTTAAATTTGTTATATAAAATGTTTCCTGAGTAAAAATAATGATAGAGAACAATATTAACGTATTTGTATTTTCCTTTAATTAAATGAAAACATTATTTTTATTGACTACCTAATTTTTTTAGCCGAAAATTAGCAACTGAAATAATTTTATAAGTTCAATTTCTATTAAGATAGATTTTTAATAAAAATAAATTACAACAATGAGCTAAATGTTGATATTATTTTTCGTTTAAATTTTAGATATGATAAAAATATTTCTTGTTTTACATATTCAGTTCTTAAAAAATTATATTTATTAGAAACCAGAATAATAATAAATATGTTTAAAATATTATTAATAAATAATATTTCAAGAAACAACATTCCTGAATATAGACCATTTATTGAAATCTAAGTGTAATATTTATAAATTAAAAATGCGAGTATATTCAACGTATTTAAAAAATTTTCACTTTTAAATTATTTAAAAAATGAAAACTTAATAGAATGTTATTGTTCGTTGTTATAGTTCAAATTTCATTTTCTGCTATTTAAGTGTGGATATTAATTTTTAGTAAAGGTTCTTACTTTTAATTATTAACCATGATCATCTAAAAATTGATTTTAATTTAGAATATCTTGTAATTTTCTTAACAAAAAAATTAATGCATTCATTATTTTGCTGTTATGTCTAATCCTCAGTGACCGGCAGCGCGGGACGCCACCAAATAAGTCTACTCATATATGGAGGGAAAAAGGGCTTGGTTTGGTTTGTCGCTCTACGGTCATCTTGTGCACACGAGGGCTAAACAGACCGGGACCGACAGTTTAAAGTGGATTCCGAACCACTGACAAATATCCATGCCACCACCAAGATTCGAACCTCGAGCGCCAAAGGCCAGAGCGCTAGCCAATTGGCCGTCAGGCCGCTAAGGAAAAGGGACAGCTTCTGTTGTGTGGAATACCCGTCGGTAGAAGTCTGACTTGGCTCCGAGTCGCTGAAGAAGGACGCCAGTGCCTTCCGGAAGAATTATGCCTCATTTGCGTATCGTATGTGAGAAAATCCAGAAAACTTTTTCTTTTTTATTATCATTATTAATTTTTCACCCTCGCCTTTTCTAACTGATATAGCCACATAGCTCTGAATACAGGGGGATCTCTCATCCCCTGCATTAAGTATTATTATCCCCTGCCTGGGGTAAAGTAAAGTGAAGTATATATATTATATATATATATATATATATATATATATTATAACGTAAGGTAGCTGGAACTGAGGCGTGAAACTTTTTAATAAATATTATTTAAACTACTTAATGAAAAATAACTTCAATTCTTTTATATATGGAATTATATTTTACTTTTATATAAGCAATATTAATTTAACATTGCTTGGTATTGAAGATTTTATAATTATAATTGAAGATGCATTATATGATTTCTATAAATTTTTTATTTATACTTTTTTAATATGCAAAGGATTCTATATTCAATATGTTGTTGTTGTTCTAATTCAGCTAGCAACACAGACAGCTAATCTTTATCTTAATCCCAGGCTGCACGTGCAGCTTGAAGATATGCTAGGGACGCGAGTAACATTACCCCCTTATTCAATATAAAATATCAAATAATGACTTTCACAAAATTTAAAATGTGCTACGAAATTTGACTTGCATGTGCGAACCTCGTCATTTAAAGACATTTACGTCTTTATTTCATTAACATTGATAATTGTAATAAGTAGAGAAGTATAATTTCTTACTTTAAAAAAAGTCTGCTTGTAATGAAGGATTAACCAAATATTTGAATTCAAAACCATAGAAATTCATAAATATATAAAATAAATATTTAAAATAAATTTCATATCGATGAGAATGATTAACCAAAGCAAATTAAATGCTATCCATTTGTTTTCTTTAAAGCATCAGAAAATAAATTGCATCACATAGTAAATTGTTGTGTTGTCAGTATCTTAAGGGAAATTCCGAAAATTCAAAGAGGGGAAAAACAAAAACAGATAACCTTAAAAACGGGTATAAGAAGTAATCCAAAAACAATGACCTGATAGACGTCTCGAATAGACACATGGAATTCTCAGCTTTTTGAATGATAAACATGTTTGTTGTCATAGTGATAAAAACATTTTAAATTTTCTTTACTTTATGTTCAAATATTTGATGATTTAATAATAGGCTTCTTAACATCACAGCAAAACTAATAAATAGAAGCTTACCAGGTGACATTGTTTGATTTAGATAGATAAAATTTTTAATATCTAAGTTTCTTTTCACTTTTTTTTTACAGAGTTTTTTAAAAATGTAACTTGATATCAAATAAAAAACACATTCATATCA